>CAOGCB011258681.1:0-18337 GCA_948266635.1 Cnidoscolus chayamansa | reverse complement strand
AAAAAATATTAATTTTAACATAAACTAATAATAATTATAAAAATCAATATAAATTATATTAAATATTAAATAATAATTTTAATATGTAAATTAATAAAATTTATATTAATTATTAATAAAAAAAATTAGTGGGACCCAATTTGGTGCATGAACAGTGAAACACCAAATTGGGTCCAAAAATTGTTTTGCACCTATTTGGTGCATAGAATAGGTGCTGCGTTGGAGGAGAAACGCAGCACCAAATTGGTGCAACACCAATTTGGTGCTGCGTTGGAGATGGTCTTAGGCCACAGAATTTTCCTAAAGATTAACGATATTACAAGAGAATTTTGTATTCTCAGAGCTACATGCACACTTCATCAAAGATATAGAGGTGTTGAAAAACCAACTAAACACATAAAACCTATAAATGTAGCCATGCGACAGAAACTGCATTCGTCATGATTACACACAACATCCACCATAGTGATCAGAGCTGTAATTAAATTAAGGGAAATTTACTATTTAGACCATAGAGTTTGTTGAAATTAACTATTTTCTCTATATTTTAAAAAATATATAAAATAGTCCATATATTTTCGAAATCGTTAACTATTTAATTCCTATCTTTTCAAACTGCTAACTATCCATTCCTTCTATTTAAATTGTTAGTAAAATACAAAAACACTAAGGTGCCTTTTTCTAATTAGTCTTTGGACTAAGTAATTAGTTTCATGAAACCATAGGGACTAAACAGTTATTCTCCCTTAAATCAAATTGTTAAGCACCCAACAAGTCCTCACATTAGCAAATCCATACCCATATTCTAAAGTAACAAAAATAGTGTGTTAGTGCTACAAAAGAGTGTTACAAAAAAATTGCATATCTTCTTCTCTATTATGCTTATAGAAATAACGACATGAGATCAACTTATACCCGCCTTACCATATCTTTCATTGACTTTAATACTCTGTCTCATTTATATTTTTGCATATGCACAATTCGCACTCTGATGTATGCAGGGCAATGTTAATATTGTAATTTGTTATGAATGATGAATTTACTAAGAGATATATTCAAAAATCTAATTGGAAGTTTTGGAATCTACTGAGATATGTAGAGAAAAGAAAGGGTTTATTACCTTCTCCGTCTACATGGATACTTCCACCTTCAAGAATCATGGAATGAGGAAATCTCGGAAGCTTCTCAATTCCAAGAATCTGACAGCAAATTATAATTAAGATGATTACTGACATGCCAGATACTTGAAAAGTAAAGTTACATAAAAGTTGGCAAATTACATCTACTTGCTAAACTGCATACCTTCCTTGCCACGAGAAGATCAAGACTCCAATCTTGGTAACAACCATCATCAACTCCTACAAGTTCAAGACTACATCCTTTTAGAGATGCACCCAATAAATAACAACAACAACTAAACCTTAATCTCAAATTAGTTGGAGACAGCTATTGACACCCAGTAAAGAAATTAAAAATTGAAAACCCAGCCATTATAAAAAACTCCAGCTTGGTTTCTCTTGATGGAACTTTTCATAAATTGGCATAGACATCAAGCGAATTTTCCAATACCAACACTAATGCACCATTTACTGTACCTATGCACCTTATTATAAGCACTTGATATGAATATGTTTCTATGAAGCAAGCAAGATATCAAATTACAGCACACGTTAGGCTATTACACCATAAAGCATCAAAATGTGTCACTATCTCGTATCATCTTTTATATGAATTGGTTGTAAACTTATAATCAGTACGATAGCAATACCAAAAACTTTGTAATTAGTGAGCAGAGGTAGATGTGAGATTTCAATTAAAATTCTCACCTCCCCAACTGTTAAAATTCCAATCAATGCCAGCAACCTTTTGCTCTGGGGTACCAGAATTTGATGCTTTCACCACAAACTATAGGGATGGCCAAAATATTCATATTCATAGTAGAAAACTTGCTAAAAAGAAAGGGAGGTCAAGTAAAGTTTGAAGAGGGGAAAAAACTCACAGTTGGCCCAGTATCACGAAACCAAGAATCATTCATGCTCATCTCAATAACTCTGATATGTTCTGGTAGAAGGCTTCGTGCATTTTCCCACTAAGCATGCAATGAATTAATCTTAGGGTCAGTTGCGAACAAAATCTAATCCTGTACGGAAGAACAAAGGTTTTCATATCTTAAAGTGTCAACCAACCTGGGTTGCACTAGCACAGACAGTCACAGGCTCAAACTTTGAAATTGCTGTTGCAACCTTGGCAAAAATTTGTTGTGCATGTGCTGCACTGTTTCTCCAGTTGTCTGGGCGTTCCTGCAACCCAAAATAGATTTGATTCAATCAGATTTTGGCAAGATAACTGAATTCTTTTGTAATTGATAAAATAAAAAATAATCAAGAGAAGTCACTAATAATGGTTATAACTTGAGAAGAATATCCATTTCTTCAATCACAAAGAGAAAATAACAAATTTGAGAAAAGATAGCAACAAATTGAAAATCTATAAGAAGAAGATAGATCTAATTCTAGCCAACAAAGCAGATAAATAAATTATGTAACCATAGTGAAACAATCTAAACATGAACTGCGCAAACCTAATGACAATTACTGCAGTGAAGCTTGAGAGTTATACAAGCCAAAAGTACTAAATTCCATGTGCTCGCAACGATTAAAAAAAACTCATTCAAAGAGTTTTTATTTCTAGAAAACAAATATCGAACATGTGGACTGCATTAGCATTAGAATTAAGAAGAACATTCGAAGAACATTCGAAGAACAATCTAAGCTTAAGACCACACTGTGTTCCCAAAAAAAAATCCCCACATGCGAATATACAACCATAAAAACCAGAGAAAAGTCATTTATCTTTAGGCAGGATCAATCACACAGCAAGAAAGCAAGAGAAAGAAACAAATGACGAGCGTGAAGGCATGTACGTGAACTTACAGGCCAACCCATCCAAGTCTGAGAATGGGGCTCCCACTCTGCAGGCATTCGGAATCCATGGCGATTCAGTGGTCCCGCCAAGTCACCCATCTTCAGCCTCTTGTCTCTCCCTCTCTGACAAGCTAGAGACGAACGAGCTGAGACCAGCGGAAGACAGTGAAGTGGGTGTGTCTCAAGTGTGGGAATAAATAAGGTTTTTGTGCGCGTGCTGTTTTTCTTAAAGACACGTTGACTTCGTGTTTAGCGTTGATTGGATAAGCAGAGGTATGGAAGGCCATGTCTGTTCCTCGGTTATTGCCTTAAAGTGCGTACTTTCTTTTTACGAATACGAACACTTAATAAACACTTAAATTTACAAAAAATATTAATTAATTATTACGTAACATCACATAATAATATAATAAAAAATATTAAATACGATAAATTTTATAATAATATTGAAAATAATATTTATTAATTTAATATTAAAATTTATTTAATAAAAAATTATAAAAATTCAAAATATTTAAAGATTTGGTGAAATTATATGGAAGCATATTTTTTATAACTACTTACTCTCATGTATATATTATGTGATTGCTCACTAAATATTTTTATATTTAATAATTATTTTTTTAAAATTTATATTTATTAGGTCATGATTATATTTATTATTTAATTTTTAAGTTTATGTTTATTAGCTTTTTTTTAATACGATTTTGATGCATTTAATGAATTTAAAATTTTTATTAAAATTTAGATGTGATATTACTCAGTTTTTTTTTATTTTTTTTATTTGAAAAATTAAAATTAAAATTTTAATTTAATTTAATTTAATATCCTTGTTATATTTCAATATATTTTCTATTTTATTTCAAAAATTAATATATAAACAATTTTAAAATTTGATTACAAAGATAAAATGTCGTATTTATTTAGTTATAATTAATACATATTTTATATCTTATACATATTTATCAGAATTGTTAACATTTTATTTTATTTTTTACTTTTTAATTTAATTAACTATTTTTAAATTAAAAATAAAATAAAAAAGTAAATAATAGACAACTGTCCAAAGCAAATGGACATTGTCAGTCCGCATTTAGAAGACGCTTTCAGCTTTTACACACTAATTTCAATCGAATCTCATAAAAAAAATAAAATATTATTAAATACAATTATAAATTTCATTTTAATAAAAAAAAATCACCTTATAAATAAATTTCCATTTACTACCTTTAACAATTTAATTTTTCAAACAACACCCTTAAATAAAATATTTTTTTCTAAAAAATCACATCAAATGATGATTTTGCTTCAAAAGCAGTTTAACAAACATTCAAGTTGATTGAGCTATTTATAGAAAATTAAATTTAATGGTTAATTTAAAAGGTTGGAGAGAGGAGCTTTGGTACATTATCCAATGACAGTCCTATTTAGTCCACTAGAAAAGACAGGATGTAACTTCAGATACATCAGCCGCAACCTGAGAAAATTCTGCCTTTAGTTTCTCCTGTTCCTCCTGTCCTAATTCCCCCTTAGGAGGCTTGGTTAACACCAGTACACAACATGTAGGTCTCTTGGTGGCTCCTGCACTTGCAAGATCCTGAAATGGCAAACGTGGGATCAGGCAGCAACAAAGATATTCTTATACTTAAAATGCATTAAGGAATCATCCATCACATGCCCAGAATTTCAATACAAGTTTTCCATGATTTTGAGACTTCAAACTTATTAAGAGGCATCAAACGATTCAAACCCTCTTGTGGTTTGTTTTCTCTTGCACTTTATTAAATCGTCGAATTGCCTTAAGCCTGCTCTTATTCCTGAATGGAAAACAAGAATGTTCCTGCCCAAGCCTTCTCCAGGCCTTTTGATTTGAGCCAGATGTGGGCTTTCAATGAAGGAAAATAGAGGCATTGCAGATGACGCAAGGCATTAAAGGCATATACAACTATAAGACTGTTCAGGTGCCTTCTCACTATACCTTCAGAACAAATTTAAAAGCTATTTTAAATGTCCTAACTGATTAAGAATGTAGGTTTTGTTTGTGTTTCGCAAGCTTTCATAGAGCAAAAGACTATTACTAAAAGTGAGTAGTAGAAAATAAGATTTATACAAATACAAACCCGCCATTCTTGATACAAGAAGAAAGAAGAAGCAGCATGCAGTGCAATAAAATAATAACACTAAAAACAACAACTTACTTCTTTTGATGGAATATATATATAGGGAATGTCAGCCTCCTCACACAAGATCGGAACATGAGTGATTACATCTATGGGAGATATGTTCCCAGCTATGACACATAACCTGAACAATATCGAAAAACACAAACCATCTTAAGATCCTAAAGCAATTCAAGCCTTGATCTTTAACATCAAGATACAATGCACAAAGCCATAAACCGATCAAATATATAAATTACATAGGAAAAATAAAAAAATAGGTCTTATGAGAAAAATTATTTGAAATACTCGATTCATTATCAGCAGATTTCATAATTGATCAACTATGACAGCAGTCCAACTAGTGATGCACAAAAATACAATGCATTTAACAAAATGCATCAAATATATGCTATGTGATCAATTGACCTATAAAAAGCAAGTAAAATATCAACAGAGACAAAAAAAAAAGAAAGATAAGATTACCAAAATTTTTAACAATCATCTCAAATTCTCTTTAAGTAATGAAATTGAGAAAATTAAATATCCAATATAGAATCACATATATCGACAAGAACAATGCCACAAATGATAGGAAAATTTTACACTACGAACATCGCCAATGGCAAAGAAAATTACTTCATAATATTGCATCATCTGAAAATTCTAGAGAGTTCAAAATATCTAACTCTGGTGACATAATGAAACCCAACTCTTCTATTTGTTTTCCCTTTCCTAGTTCTAAAAAATAGATGATAAAATCATTGGTTTCCGAAATGGGGAAAGGAAGAGGAGAAAATAATCCATGATGCTATTTGTTTAACAATGTAAAGAAACAAAAACAATAAAAAAGAGATAATAAGACTGCTTCAAAATCCCATGATGTACAGCAAACTGACCCTTTATGACCACGCCGAATACTTTTAACGACCTCCTTCACTCCTCTCTTCAAGCATTTGTGTTCAGCAGCTGGAAGAACGAGAAGATAACAAAATCATCAGCCATGAAAACTCAAACCCATTTCCATAGCCATCATCATTAACAATTATATCAAAACGTGTAAATAACATCTTTGATTCATATCTGGAAAATGTGTTACGCATTGAAATCTAAAACCACTTAAACCCCAGCACAAAATTACCCCAATACGAACCTAAGTTTCAGAGACACAAAATCAACAAGCCGATGGCAATTGGAGTTTCAATTTCTTTCACCAGTTTCCAATCAAACCAAGCATGTGAATATGAAAGAATAAACAAGGACAAAAAAAACCACAAGTCTCCTATAGATACATATAAACAAACATACCTCTGCGAACTAACTTGAGGGTTCTTTTGCAGAGCTTTTTACCAGCAAGTGGTTTAGCGATAGGAGACAAAGCTTGCATCTTCTTCATCTCCTTCTGCGACCTCTCTGTTTCACTATCACTTCCCATATCTCCTTGTCTCAACGTGTGTGTGTGTGAAGCAGAGAAGGGTCTGTGACTATGGGCGATGGCGGAGACTTCAGACTAGGGTTTACTATTTTAATTATTCGGAAATAATCACACTGTTTTTGTTTTGCTAATGGGCTTATGATCATGGCCTGGCCCGGCCTACTCGATACCTTATTTTGGGCTGACCCCGTCCAGATCCATTATTTACAAAATAATTTCTAAATTAAAACAAATCTAATCATTTCGAAATCTTTCTAAGAATCAACGTCTCGTATTAATTTTACGCACGCATATTCTATAATCGATGTGAGATCTCCGTCATTTCCTTTTATTATCTTTATTGATTAGTGTTTATCTTTATTTATATTAAAAATAATATATGGTCAACGAATTTTTAAAATAATTAATAATTATTGATTTTTTTTTGTATAGTGTTAATTAAATATTTATAACATATTATAATAATTAATGTAATTTAATTGAAAAAAAAATGGCTTGGAAGCAAACTTAAGAATCGCATGGGTTAGACTTATTTTTATTTTATTAATTATCCATCCCTACATATCTAAAAAAAAATAGGGATTTTATTATTCTTTTAGTCAAATATCATTTATGATTATTTAATAATATTCTACCAAAAAGAATATTTGATGAGATGAGATTTAAAATCACGTTTCTAGATTCGATTTTGAGTTGAGTCGAACCGTTTTATAAAATAATATTTAAATAAAATCATTTTAATAATAAAATCAGAATTTTTTTTAATCCTCTGTTCAGACCAAATCTAGAGATGTAAAAAAAATTACTATAGGAATAATTAGCTTATGGCAGCTAAGCGTTTATAGCGACATTGCTTTTTAATCCTTTGATGTCGGCTATTTTTATCATTATGAAACAAAATTCACTAAATGTTAGATTGTTCGTTCATTATTATGGAATAAATGCTAATTTAGACCGTAATAAAATAGATTAATTTTAAATTATTGATGACCGGGTCGCAAAAATATATCATTCTCCTCCAAGTCAAAGGGTCTTTGGGGCAGATGTTGGCCCCTTGTGCGCTCACTGCCCGCAGTTGGTTCAAAAGCAAACTCTTCAGTTACGGTTCGATGATTGAATTTTTAAACTTAATTATTATTATATAATTTTATTGAATTAATATAAACAATTGACAATATTTGTATGAATAGTTCAAAATTCTTTTTTCTAAATGAAATTGAGAGTTTAAATTTTATATACTGAGTAATATGTATATATTAATTATAATAAATTTTAAAAATTAAAAAGTAATTTTCTAATTTTATAAATTGAGAGTTGTTAAGATTAATAATAGAAAGTGGGTGGCTAGTCATTACATGTCCATGATCTATAAATACAGTAGAGATGTGCAATTGTTATGTGCCTCAAGTCAAAGCCATCATCTTATGGATTCCATGGCAATAGAAAAGCTCCTCATCATTTTCCTTTTCAGATTCTGTATTTTCCCTTCCATTGCTCTTTCACATGATCAGAAACATGAACTAATAAAGCTTTACCTTCCACCCAACACATCTGGCCCTGAGGCCACTGCTTTTGACAGTGCGGGTGTTGGCCCATACACCGGCGTCGCCGATGGCAGAATCTTCAAATACGTCAATCCAACTGTTGGGTATGTTGAATTTGCCACCACTTCTCCCACCAGGTACGTAGGCCTAGTCTTCCCTCCCTCTGTGTCTCTGCATATACTAAATGCAAATGGGTATACAATTTTTATGCCCCTTGTGCTTCAGGCCCAGGCAGGTCTGTGATGGGAATACCAACCGCGCAATTGAACATACTTGTGGACGACCACTGGGTTTGGCATTTTATCATAAAACTGGTGATCTTTATACTGCTGATGCTTATTTTGGACTTGTAAAAGTTGGTCGCCAAGGTGGGATCGCTACTTCAGTTTCCAAATCTGCAGGCGGAGTTCCTTACAGAAACCTCAATGCTGTAGACGTCGATCAGAAAGCCGGAATAGTTTACTTCACCGACCTGAGCACTAAATTTCAGCTAAGGTATTACAGTTTTTCTTTTTAATTTATTTAAATTATCAGCTAATAACTTCACCATAGACGCGTTCATTGGCTGATTATTAATCAAATCAAGATTGACATGATCAAAGTGATATGCATTGAACTTATTGCAAATGGTAGAGAATTCATGGAGGCATTAAAGAGCAGAGACCAGACAGGAAGATTGATGAAATATGACATAAAAAAGAGACAAGCAACAGTATTGGTGGACAACCTCGGAATACCAGTGGGAGTAGCAATAAGTAAACATGGTGAATTTGTATTGATTTCAGAATATGGTAATCGTAGAGCACTGAGGTTTTGGCTTACAGGACCTAAAGCTAATACTACAGAGATATTCAAGAAGTTTCCTGGATTTCCAGACAATATAAAGAGGAATGAAAATGGAGAATTTTGGATTCCAATCACAAATGTAAATGGAAATCCAAATCGAACATCTGCTTGGAGGCTTGATGAAAATGGCACCTTGAAGGAGTCTTTTGATTTGAAAATGGTGGGTAATCCACTTCCTCAATATAGTGAAGTTTATGAGATTCATCCAAAGGTGTTTTCTTTGGGAATTCTAAACTTAAACTATTCTGGATTTATTTACTGATTGTGATTGTGATGTTTTAAATTGGAAGTTCTCAATCAATGCTAATTATTATATAATTATAATAAAATTATCTCTTTTTTTTATGAATTTGCAATAATAAATGTATAAATAAATCAAACCTACTCAAATTTAAAATTTAAAATTTAATTTATTAAAATTCGAGTTTAAATTAAATCACATTTTTATTAAATTTTTATTTAATTAAATTTCAAATAATTTTAAAAAAAATTATTTTATTTATAATTTAAAATTTTTTATTTTAAAAATAATAAAATTTTCATTTTAAAATAATAATTTTAATTAAATAAATATATTAATTGTAACAATTTGAATTTTTATTTTATTTTAAAATATTTATTTTGATTAATATTTTATTTTTATTATAATTTAATGAAATTTAAAACAATTTTTACAAAAATATATTTTATTTTTGAATTTTTAGTATTTTTAAATTTCATAAAAATATTATGCTTGAAAGTCTATTTTATAAAATTGTGGTTATTAAGAATTTATTTTTATTCATTATTATTAATAATATTTTTTCTCTGAAATAGTTCAAAATTTTAGAATTACTTAAAATTTAAATTTAGATAAATATTGATCAAATAATAATATAAATATTAATTTAAAATTTAAAATAACATTAAAAGTGTCTAAATTCATCCAACCTCTCCACCATTTTTTCCTTCTGTCTCTCCTTCTCTTCTCTCTTTCCCTCTCCTTCTTGTTGTTTCCTTTTCCCTCCACCTACGGCTAAAGACACCGGATGCCGCCACCTTCGAGCCATTTTTCCGACCATTCCGAGGTGCTTAGCGAGTAGTCTCAAAAGATGGTTATAATGACAGTGATTCCCACTATTTTTAGACACTTCAAACACATTGCAGAGTTTCATTTTTGAAAATGTAAATTCGAATTTAAATTCACTAATTTTGATAATTTATTATTATAAAAAATAAATTTATAAAATATTTATAAATTAATAAAAATTAAATAAAATAAATTTTAATATATAAAGGACATCAAAATGACTTATAAAAATATTGAGAGTAAAGTTTAGATAAATAGAAATCGGAGAATTTAACCTGGATTAGACTTATAGTAGACTAGAAATGGGTAATTATGGAGATATTGTGGACCTAAGGTTTCCTTGTATCAAAAGATGATATACCCTCACTTTAGGAACCTCCACACTCCGGTCAGATAAGATTGTGGAAAGGTAAATCACGGTGGCCCAGCGATAATCAAGTGGGAGACCTTTAACTCGGTGCACACAAGGAGTCCACCTACATAGATGAAACTCCCACTCTACGGCTGCCAAAAATCGAACTTTAAATCTTGTAACAACTCTGACACTTGCTTACCACTAAGTTAAGCTCATGAATGTATATACATACAAAATTAAAAATTAATATATCAATTATTAAAATAAATTCTAATATATAGCAATAATAATAAAGAGAAAAAATTATATTTTATTAATATATAGAAGTTGAAAATAAACTAAAAGAGTATTTCTAAAATATAATTTCTCATTTGATTGTTAAAAAAAATTCATATTAATGAAATTTACTGAAAAAAAAAAAAAAAAACCTATGGTGTTAAGTTTATCATCATGATCCAAAGGATATAAACTGTTCTGTCACACATCAAAGAGTTGTTATGGAATGTGTACTGATACAACATCATGTCTTCTAGATTTGCTCTATATAATATCGTTTCCATACTAAATTGATTATATTCTATTGATAATAAATTAAATGCCATGCCAAATATCTACTAAAGTAGTAGACAGCACAGGAGAAAAACATACCCATAATCTCTTACCCCATAGCAAGTCTGGCAGCAAACAACATATGAAGCTCATATTTTCTTTAAATCACCAAGAAATTCTTGAAGATCTTCCAACTTCGCATTGGAGAGGCCTTAGAAAAAGAAAAGGAAATATATTACAGTATAGAAACAAGAACCTTTCACTGATAATTGTGTTGACTTTCTAGGGCCATGAAAAACATGATCTTGCTATAGCATTTACCCTTACCATCATTTGATGTCAACAAATCTCTGTTTGGATCACAAAACCTTTTTGTTCTAAGGCAGTCTGCATCTTCAATCCTTTTTGTCCTCAGTTTCTCTATTTTCGTACGTAGTTCAGATGCCGTTTTCACCATCTCTACAGCAAGAAAATATTCAGTAAATAGCAGCAGAACAACAAATTATTCGAAAAAGTGTTTTTATTTTCTTATAGCATATTCAGTTCAATGTCAAACCCCTAAAATAATTGGTTGGATATCCCTATGAGCATTCCATTGAGAAAATTATGAGGGAGTAAAACATTGGAACAGAAATGGCAAATGAGAGATACCACCAGGTTCATTTCACTAATTCAGAGGTAGCTACCTGCACTCAGAATGCTAATCTGTTAGAAACTAACACATCAGATTTCTCATATCTTCGCAATTCATCATTTTGCATAAACAGAATCTGCATTACTCTTATGCAAGTAGTATAATTATCTAGCACTCGAACATTAAATACTTTAACTATTACCTTGAAGCATGTCATGTGCAGAGTTTTGCTCATACAACTGTAATGCTTCATTAACCAGTGCAGCACAACTATCACTTGAAGCAGATTGTCTTTCTAGTGCTTGAATCTCCCGATTCATATCAGATGATTCCTTCACAACCTATATAATGAATTTCCATAACAAAGAAAATCAATTTTAAATGAAGAAAAGAAATCAGTTTTCTCTTAAAAATACACACAACCAGAAGCAGATGTGAGTTCTTGAACATAACTAAAACTCAACTCATACCGTTGGAAGTTCTTGCAATACAATAAATCAAACTGTTCTTACCGAAGTAAGTCTGTCTCTTAAGGAATCCAACTGTGCGTCGAGATCCAGATCACAAAGCATGTCATGGCATGTCAAACTTTCATCCAATGATTCCTTCCAAGAAAAATATATGTATAAAAAAATGTTAGCCACGAGTAAAATAAACACAGCCAATATTTGGTAACAGAAACAGATTATAGAAAAAGTGATTTATTTGTGTTGTAAACAAAAAGACTAAGAAAAACACCACCAACAACAACTAAAAGGAATAAATGAGAGATCTCATATTACAAAGATTCATTGTGAAAATTGATAAGTAGCACCTCCTATTTGTTTCATCTCTATTCTCTACTCCTTCAAACTTTCATGTGTGCCTCGCAAGTGACATATACCAAAAGTGTAGATAATGTAGCATCATGGTTCACTAAAATATCTGGCAATAAATTTCAAATATTATAGAATCAAGCATGACAAGAAAAAAGTTATATCACATTTCTTCAATCTGTTGTGAGAAGCTTTTTAACTCCGCCTATGCGATTAGCGTAACCGGTCCCAAGCCCGGGTAAAGGAGAAGGGTTGCGGTAGGTAGGCGGCCAGCGTAAAAACTTAGCCAATCTCACTATGGATCCTTTAAACTACAGCCGACCCCAACTTGTTTGGGACTAGGGCTTGTTGTTGTTGTTGTGAGAAGTTTTTTCTCCTAAAACTGCTCAAAACATTTTTCATTCCTCTATTTGAAGTTGTGCGTCTTATCTTCACAATAATACTTATCTCTAAAGGACAACAACATATGAAAGAGGAAGTCATTCTAATACCACTCAAATTCTACATCCCTAACGAAATTTGCATTGACCAACTTCAAAAATCATTTACACGAAAGCATAAAACAGCCATCTCTCCTGCTTAATACATTGTAATTAAGCATCTGCTTCTAGAGTTCATGGGTAAAAAGCTACTTATCAATAACTGCCACACAATTGATCTAAGATAAAGTTGAACTTTCTAGAAATTAATTGATCAATGAGGACTAAACATTTCGACCTTGAACATAAATGATTGATTGTGCTTGGAAAAAGAAATCTAAGGAGACAAATATTGCTCGCATGAAACTATTGTGGGAGAAGCTATCTTCAATTTCACCTGCGATTGCCAGTGATTAGCAATGTGCAATCACTACAGTAACAGGCAATGCAATCAAAATAATCACTCAGGAAATAGTTAAAGGAGAAAAATTATGAAAATGAGTAATAGTTAATGAGAAAATATGACTAACAAAGTACATGGATGAAGAGAAACCATACAATTAACAGAGGGAACATACACTTTTTGGTAAAAAGAAACCTTGAGGAACGGCAAAACAGTGGCGAAAACAGTATTCCTGCCACATACCCAGTCTTCTTCCCACATTCGATTGTATAACATTGCGAATGTGATCAATGCCCTAAAAACAAAGAAAAAACAGAAGCACCAGGTAGTTAGCACCCATCAAGTAGAAGCAATAATAACATTTTGCAAAAGTACTAGCAGGATAAGAAATGCCCAAAAAAAAAAAACAATTAGCAACTGGGAAAAACCTAGAAGTTTAATTTTTTACTTGATTAACGATTATAGTAGACTTTAATCGACACCCACTTCGTTATTTCTCTTAAAATGAGTACCCAAATGGGGATCTGGTAGCATCGTCAATTAATAACTAGAGTCCAAGAGGAGAAGGAATGGGCGAAGGTCAGAGAAATTACAATTTCTTTTTTTCGAAAAGAAAGCATTGAATTGAACAAATCTGAAGGCTTAATTTAGATTAAAATTGAGAAGAAAAAATAGAAGTAAGAAATAAGTTACCTGGCTTAGATGTTGAGACCTATCAGTGCCCCCGGCGTCCAAAAGAGTTGAAGCTTCTCTGCAACAACAAACATTAACAAAAATTAAACAAAGAAACTTACGTATAGCAAGTAAAAGAGATCAAAAGAAAAGGGACCTTAAAAAAAAGAGTAAAATAAGTATGTAGGAAAACGTGAAACGTGATACTTACTGATGATAGAAATCGAAAGCGTCATCGAACAAATTCTCGACGGTGTTAAGGATTTCGTTGACGAGAACTCGGGGTTTTAGATTCAGCGATTCGAATACAGCCTCGTTCTCACTGCCTTCCATTGATCAATACCTCCTGAATGTAAACCTTAAATTCTTCAAATTTCTCTCTCTGTCGAAAAAGACGGAAAGAGGGCGCTGTTGTAATATCAAAATTCAAATTTATGCAGAGAAGATGTTTGATTATTTCCCTCCAAGAAGAGTCGCTGACAGACTGACAGCAACTGACAACAATATTAAAGAGGGGAACCTTTGGAGTGGAGCGTCCCGCTCCTTTCTTATTTCCTTATTATATATATAAATATATATATAATTCAATATGCTCGTAGCACCTTTTTTCTTCAAAAATTAAATTAATAAAATTCAAATATTTCTATTAATTAATATTTTATAATTAAAAATTTAAATTTTATACTATTAAATCAAATATATTTGTTGATCCTTTTATGGAGTTTTTTATCAAAATTTTAAATATTTTTTTTATTTCCAGAGAAAAATTATTTAAATTTATTATATTAAATAAATTAAAATTTTTAAAAGCTATGAATTAGATTTTCATTAATTTTATAGTGTTGTTGAAAATATTGAAGCAAATTTATATTTTCTGTTACTGAAAATTATATTTAATAAATCTCATACGATTTAATATATCTGAACAAATACAAAAACAGATGAATAAAATAAATAAATAAGTATGAGAGATGAGTAAAATAAAATGAATCCAAGAGATTTATAGTGGTTCAGCCTCCTTACTTATTTCCACTATTCCAAATACTATCGTTTAGAAGTTCCTACATTAAGGTTCATTTTCACATGCAAGAAGCAAGTCTCTTTACAGTATTCACAAGTTTACAAGGTATTTGTCACCTCTCACAATATTTCAAGACTATCTTATAACCTCTTATAAGTGTTTATCTTACTACACTCAATAAACAAGTTATCCAAAACTTGTACACAATCTTAAATATATTTTGGTAGATGAAGAAATTAACTCTTATTTATTTTTTTTACAGCTCAAAATTATGTATATTAACGTTCCTTTTCACATACAAGAAACAAGTCTCTTTACAATATTCACAAGTTTACAAGGTATTTGTCACCTTTCACAATATTTCAAGACTGTCTTATAACCTCTTACAAGTGTTTATCTTACAACACTCAATAAACAAGTTATCCAAAGCTTGTACACAATCTTAAGTATGTTTTGGTAGATGAAGAAATTAACTCTTATTTATTTTTTTTACAGCTCAAGCTATGAAGACGAAGAATAGTTTGATTTGCCAATCAAATATCAATAAATGAATATTGAATGTTTAAGAATAAATGCTCAAATCTTTTTGTTTTTTAATATTTTTTCTCTCAATTGTAAAAATATTATTCTTGATAATAAATGAGAGAGATTTTTGTTTATATAGAGTCTTTGTAAAAACTAGTCATTTGAGACTGATTTAACAGGTGAAAAATAAGTTTAAAAAAGCAGTTAGTCGTTATTTTGTTTTGTAGCAAACAAATCATTCTGAGTTTATTTTAAAACCTACAAGTAGAACTTCTATATTATGAAATTAGAACTTTGTATCTTTAAAATAAAATGTATTCTATTTTCAATTCAGTGGTTTTAAGTTTTTATAAAAATTTAAATTTTTTGTTTAAATGTCAATTCACAATTATTTTCATATTTTGTACGTTGATTATAATCTTCTTACTTAACATTTTCAAGTGTTGTGACCCATTTTTTTGGTTATTTATTTTTCTCAAATTTCTTAAATATTATGATCATCAAAATACTATTTTTAGTTCAAGGGGTTAACATTATTCCCTTTTTAATGATGATAAAACTTTAGAAATCTTTTGATGTTCCCTCTGTTTTCGTGCCTATAAACAATATATACGTATATATGTATATATGGACTCCACATGAATGCTATAATTATGTATCACTGTTAGTATTAAACATAAATTTTAATCATAAAATTATCCATAAATGTTCTAAAATATGATCATCCAAAATATGACAATAATAAAATATCAAAAACATTAAACTAACTTTAGTAGACATCGTTATAAATTCAACTAAAGTAAACATAGCAAACATATCATCATTTCAAACACTTTTTCTCTTACCCTACTCTCTCTTTTTGTCATTAGCAATAAAGTGGAGATTTTTTTGCTGAAATCCTTTGACATTTCCTAGTACTAAGAAGTTGAACTCTTTTCATAGCCACCTTCTTATAACCTTTGTGAATTTTGTAAGAGTCCAGTAAAATTTTCAAGTTTTCTAAAATTTTTTATAACTTTTCATAAGTGTTTTTCACTAAACACAACCTATGACAAGTTTGCACAAAATTTTAATAGATTTTGGATAGACGAAAGAAATTAACCATTGTATAATTATGATTAAAAAAATCAAAGCTATTATTGGCCATTGCTTGAATTATTATATGCAATTGATAAAAATAATTAAATATAAACTCAATATTACAATTAAAATAAACTCAATATATAATATAGTTAACATATCTATAATCCTAAGAAGCATATATTCCACTATTTATTAATTTTTTTATTGCATTTAATACTTTTCAAAATTTAATTATATGTAATTATTAAATTAAATTTTATCATATAAAAATAAATATTAATTTTGATTAATTTAATTTAAATTTAATTAATGATTATGATCAAAATAAATTTTTAAAATTACAATATGATTAAAAATCAATTTAAATTTTAAAAATGTCTTAATCATTATAATTTATTAGGAGCGTAAAAGAAGGTATATGTCAATAATAATAATATATAATAATAATATTAAAGCTATTTCATTTAATTTTAATTACAAATTATAATTAATATAAAATTTTAAAATTAAATTAAAATTAAAATTAAAAAATAGTTTTAGCTTTTATTTTGCCATGTGGCATTTTTAATTACTTATAAATTTTTTGTTTGGAGAAAAACAAAAACAGCTCACAGCCCCAAAGCAAATCAGTCGTAAGTGCCTCTGTAACCGCAAAGCACCCACAGAAACTCAGAAAGAGACCACAGAAACATCTAAGGAAGAAGTCTCATACCAATCTTAACAAAATCTGCAATCTTTAGCATTTTCCCCCTTTTGTTATTACTGTAATTTCCCTCAATTCCTTTTCAATCATGGCCAAAATTTTTTCAAGATTACATCAAGCAACTGATAAAGCCAGAAGGATTCTTATAGAAGCTAGAAACAACCCGATTTTCTCTGTGTGTTTCAGGAGGCACTTTAACATGGTGGAGCAGAGCTCCTATCCTAAAGTTCAGGCTCTTTACGACCTTTGCACTAACACCTTCATGCTTTCGACGACTCCTTCTCCTTCTTCCCCAGCTATCCGCCAGCTCTGCTCTCTTCTGGGTATTTTTCTTTTTGTGTTTTTTGTTGATATAAATGTGTAATTCTCATTTTTGGTTCGATTCCAAGGTTGGTTTCTTGAATTATGTGGAAGTTCGGAGAGTTTGCTGCTCTGTTTTAGTGCTGAAATTGAGGAAATGACACTTGACAGTGATTGGGATTTGTTTCATTATTTTTGGAAAGTTTTCCTTTTCAGGTTTTTTCGATGTCTGTTGAGTCTTTTGACCAAATTGTTATATGGTTTCTACTGTTTTATTTGATTTTTTTTAAAATCAATCTGCTATTTGGACTATAACAATCTTAGACAAAAATAAGGACGACACTGTCCAACTTTATAAATGGTTGTAGCAGGATATTAAAATCATCAGTAATGACACTAATCTACTTCAGATATCAATACGATTAAATGGGGGGTACGATGTATCATAAATGTATATTCAATTCCTGTGTAAAGCTGTTTATAGCTAGCTACCAATGAGTTTAGGGACTTACAACGCTGTTTGAGTTGCTGGTAAGGAAAAACTCACTTCAAAAAATATTTATTAAAGACTTAAATTTTAATTTTATATACTATAGTAATAACAACTAAAAACCAGTGTTATTACAGTGAGAGGGAACATTAAGATACCCTATTGCCTTAGTCAAGAAGTGAGGTGATGACTTTTTTAAGGAGGCGCCATACCCTAAATTATATATGTGTGTATTAGTGTATATACATATATGTCACATATACACGTAGAAATAATAAGGGAGAGAAGAAATAAGGTAGCAAATGTAGAGATGTGAGCTGGTAACAGAATCTGTTAGTGAGAAGACACTAGAAGAATGAGCTGTCAAAGTTAGTTAGTACTATACATACAC
>CAOGCB011258368.1:0-10346 GCA_948266635.1 Cnidoscolus chayamansa | reverse complement strand
GTTTATCATATTCCACTACTATATTAAGACTACCATAATCACATCATTCAATTCATCTAAAGTTTCCATGTATTAACATCCTTCATATATATATATTCACTGTGTAACACCCCGAAAATTTGTATGTAATATAAAAAATATGAATATATGAATTTTAATTAAATAATTCATGTAAAAATAAACATGACATGGAAACATGCTAATTGAATGGTAAGTTACCAGAAAAAACATCTATATTGTGTTCCTATTTTGGAGAACCAATTGATGTCTAAAATTAATGAATAATATACCAATAGAAAGCTGTGAATGATGGCTACAATTATTAAGATACTATTTTACCAAATGCTATCGTTTGAGGCATGAAAATACAGTAAGAACAAGTAAATATCGAAACTGCCTGATTACTGAATTTCAGTACATGGCAGTCTGTTTTATTTTTGTTTTAAAGCCTTAATGACTAGATAAAATTATGAAACTTTATATGAATTTTACTTAGGATATTGGCTACAACTTTTATTTTTTGCACTTTATAAAAAACAAAGCCTAAGCTGGTCAAAATAATTAAACAAAGAGATGTGCCCAAAAGCTGGAAAAAAAAATAATACTGGACCAAGACTCATGGGCTAGACCGAAACCCATGAAGAAGTGGCCGGCCATGCTGGAAAATTTGGACTCCAAATTTAGCTCAAAACCTGAAACAAATCCAGCCCATCCAAGAGAAAATGAGTTGGTATAAAAGGGAAAAAAATGAGTAAATGGGTCGTTTGAAACAAGTTCCAACAGCCCCTTCTTCCTCCCTCTTCACCGAACCCTTCTTCACCCCAAACCCAGAAATTTTCTTCTTCCCTTCTCCACCATACCTCCATGCATGTCCTTAGACCAAGTAGGGAAGTGAATGCCACCTTTGGATGCCAAAAAGGGTGAAGGATCCGGCAATATTCAAGTTGACCGAGACCTTCATCATCCATCTCCTTGAGGTCCATTTTGTGAGCTAGTTGAAAAAGAAGAAACCACCACATTTTGGACAAGAAGAGCATAAGAAAAAGGTTAGTAAAACTTATCCCGAAGTTGAGTAAGTTTTCCCTTCTTTGATGATCATGCATGTCATGATCTTAACCTTATTTTTGTAGCTTTGGTGTTCTTCCTCCAAGAGAGATCAAGGGCTGTCCAAATATTGGTTTGGACATAAATTGGACAAGCAAAATAAGGACTAAGGACTCCAAACAAAGAGAAAAACTTCATACACAAAATGGTTAGGTTGTACATGTAAAATAATGAATTGCATATTGTATTTGATTTAAAATAGTGACTGTATTTTATGTAAAAAAAGTAAATGTAATTTGATGGAAATGATTATATATTAACCATGTATATATGTGGATGAATTGATGAGAAAATAGAGGATTAAATCCTCATGAAAGGAACCAAATACTAATCCTAAACAAGGTGACCAATGATGAAGATGGGAAGAACCAAATTGCACCTTAAATCATATTTGTGAATGAATATGAAAATTTATTTTGGACAGAATATATAAATTGAATATGGACATGGACAGTGGACTTGTGAACAAAAATTTCTTGAAAAGACTTGGTACATAAGGACTAAAACTAAAATTTTACCTAAATGATGAAAATGAATAATTTGGGAAAAACTAAGGACCAAAATGAAATTTTCTATAAGGACTGAATTGAAAAGTGACAAATATATTTAGGATTGTAAGTCTGGAAAATTTATGGGTTGATCATATAAATAGAGTATGAAAATTAGCCTAAGTAAAAAATCAGGAAGAAATAGGGACTAAAATGAAAAATTTTAGAAATTATGGACCAAATTGTAAATTGCCTTAAAAGCCCAATTCTAAATACTGAGCAGTAAATTGAACAAAAATTTTGAGTAGGTATTAAGCATAAAATATTTTAATTTATAGATAAAAATAAAATCATAGACCAAAGTGACTAAATCATAAAAAAACTTAGGAGTAAGTTGTAATTTACCATAAGGACCAATTTTAAAATTCTGGGTAGAAATTTAGACATGAAATATTGGACATAAATCATACCTAAATTATTAAAATTTATGGATAAAAATTTGGTAAGTTAAATAATATTAGAAATTTATCTAGAAAATTAATAAGAATTTCTAGAATTAATTGGATCTTTTGATAAGAATAGATGATCCTAATTTAAATAGAAGAATGAATTATAAATAAAGAATTTACAAAAGAATATAGATAAATAATTAAGCACAATATAGTAAAGGTATGAGAAAATTTTCAAATCATGGAAATTAAATTAAATACATATTGGTTAAATATTATTAGAAATATTAAAGTGACCAAATAAGAAATATAACATTTTATTTCAAAATAAGAAAAGGAAGTGGTAAAAATAAAAAGTATGGATTGAGTCTTAAAATTTCATGAAGGAATAAAGAAAATATATATTATTGAGATAGTAACGTATATACTCTAAAATTTTTAAAGTGATGAAATGTTTCTAAGATGAAATAAATATAAGGAAATGTGATGATATTAATAAATAGATAATTATAGTCATAAGATTTATTGTGTTAGAAAACGAGATTAGTATATAGCTATGGCATGCCATTAATCTGCAAATCTGGTATATGTGATATCAGTTACAGTGAGGTATCCTGATGGGCAGGTGTATAGTGAAGTACCATGAATGGTTTAAGCTTGATGCACTTACTACAACGATTGACGATCTGATCAACCGAGTGGCTTCGGTCCAAACGTATGTGATTAAGTGGCTTCGGCCCAAACGTATTTGACTGAGTGGCTTCGACCCAAATGTGCTTCTATGACTAATGATCGTATCTGTATAATATTCTTGGGCTAAATATTAAAATTGTAAAATAAATTGCAAATCGAATGAATCGTGAATCAAATAAAATGTGAATTGAATAAATCATGGATTAATTGTGCACTAAATCGTGAACCGAATTGTGAATTGAAAAACCGATATATATACGATTGAGAAATTGACTGAAAGTATTATTAGAAATTGATATATGAAATAGTGCACATAATTTATTAATGAATTATTCGAAATGAAAATTATTACATTGAATTTTATTCTATTGTTATTATCTATACCCACTAAGCAAAAAATACTCAATGTGTTGGTTTTTGCCACATGCAGGTACCAGTCCTCGTAAGGAGTGAATTGCGGAGGCCGTGTAGACGGGACAACGAGGATCTGAAGTATTTAAATATTTTTGTAATATTTTGGCATGTACTAGGATAAATTTTGAAATGTAACTAATGAAATTTCATATTTTGGGTCTGTAAATATAAGAACGTTAATATTATGATGAATTTAAATTGTCACTATTATTATGATATGACTGCTGCTAAAATTTTATATGACTGCTAAAATGCAATTGTATCGCTATATAAAGAAAAAGAGAGACAAAAAGATAACATCGTCCATTGGAACTTACGGGTCTCGGTGGGAGGGACGCTACACACTGAGTACATTATTTTCATTAATAATCTTTTACTAAATAATCATACAGTGGCCATTTTGTTTCTTAAATTAACTTTTTCAAAACATTTAATGTTTATCTATACATTTTATAACCTAAATCAAAACACATATACGCCTATTCCTCACACATGAATGAATCGATCCCACACCCGAAAAAGAGAGATCCTGAGACTGTGTAGGGATGGGGATGCACAGTTGAGTGATTTCGAGATTGTGTAGGTATGGGACTATACAATTGAGAATAGCTTAAGAGATTTGATAGCTACTAGCTATATCAACAAGGTGTACCTTCCTTTTCGAGAGCTTTTACATAAGAACTTCATAGTTAAGCGTGCTTGTCTTGGAGCAATTACCGGATGGGTGACCTTTTGGGAAGTCCTCCCAGAAAGCATGTGAGTGAGGACAAAACATGTTGGAAAGAATATATGTTGGTTTGTGGCGGCAGTCATCAAATTGGGGTGTTACAAGTTGGTATCAGAGCCAGTTTCCTCTCCTAGTACAGTGTGGTTCGAGGACAAACCAAGCGAAAGCTGGTGGGCATGTAATACCCGGGATCGAAGAGGGCGGGAAGTGATCGCCGGTGCTAGAGAGAGCACGACAAGGAGCGGCTTCTAGGTGGAGGGATACATGTTGGTGCTTGGCTTGGAGCAATTACCGGATGGGTGACCTTTTGGGAAGTTCTCTCATAAAGCATATGAGTAAGGACAAAACATGTTGGAAATGATATATGTTGGTTTATGGAATTGGGGTGTTACACATGAAGTATCTCGTTATCTTCTTTTTGCAATTCTCTAATCTGCTGCATAAATTGGGGATGCATAATCAATTTTGCTATTATTGCCTCATCTCTAGTCAATGCCAGTTGAGCATTCATAGCTCTTAATAAATTCAGCATCTTTCTGCTCAGAGCATCTGTTACCATATTAGCTCTACGTGGATGATAATCGATAATACGATCATAATCTTTAATCAACTCCATCCATCTTCTCTTCTCTAAATTCATTCTTTTTTAGTTGGCAAATATTTTAGACTCTTGTGGTCAGTGTAAATATAACATTTCTCACCATACAAATAATGTCTCTATATTTTCAACATAAATATGATTGCTGCCAAGTCCAGATCATCCATCGAATAGTTCTTCTCCTGTGCCTTCAACTGCCTATATGCATAAGCAATCATTTTCTCTTCTTGAATCAGCACACAAAACAATCCGATATGCGAAGCATCGTTATATACTACAAAAGACTTTCCTAATATCAGTTGAGTTAAAACTGGAGCTTCAGTGAGCATCTATTTCAATCTATCAAAACTCCTTTGACATTCCTCTATCCATTCAAATCTTACATGCTTTTGCAACAATCTAGTTAATGGAGCAGTAATGAATGAAAACCCTTTTATAAATCTTCTGTAGTATCCAGCCAGTCCCATAAAACTACAGATCTCTACTACATTCTTCGGTACTTTCCATTTCACCATTGCTTCCACCTTCCTCGGATCTACTCGTATACGTTCAACTGACACGATGTGGCTAAGAAAAGATATCTCATTTAACCAAAAGTCACTCTTGCTGAACTTCCCATACAATTACTTCTCCTACAATACCTGTAATACTGTTCTCAAATATCGATCGTGTTCAACCTTCATTTTAGAATATATCAATTTATTGTCGATGAACACTACCACAAACTAATCCAAATACGAATGAAAAATCCGGTTCATTAGATCTATGAAGACTGCTAGTGCATTTGTCAGTCCAAACGTCATAACCAGAAACTCAAAGTGCCTATATCTAGTCCTAAATGCAGTCTTACATATATCTACCTCTTTGACTTTCAACTGGTGATAACCAGATCTCAAATCAATCTTAAAAAATACAATGGCTCCCTTTAATTGATCAAACAAATCATCGATTCGTGGCAATGGGTATTTATTCTTGATGGTCACCTTATTCGGCTATCAATAATCAATACACAACCTTAAGGTACCATCCTTCTTCTTCACGAATAGCATTGGTGCACCCCACGGTGATACACTAGGCTTGATAAATCCCTTATTGATCAACTCCTGTAATTGAGCTTTCAGTTCATTCAATTCTGCAGGCACTATTCTATAAGGAGCCAGCAATTTCAGAGCTGTTCCCGGCATCTCTTCAATCGCGAACTCCACTTCTCTATCTGGTGGCATACTTGGCAATTCATCAAGAAATACATCTATATAGTCACATATATTAGGTATACCATTTATAGCCGAGGTTATCATCTTGATCTCATTTACACATGCCAAATAAGCTTCATATCCTTGCTTAAGCATCCGTTTGGCTATAATGGCTGATATAACATTAGCCATAAGATCAGTCTTTCAAACCTTAAACACTACATCCTCATCTGTGGAAGTCTTAAGTGTAATATTCTTCATCCTACAATCTACCACAGCTCGATGTATATACAACCAATCCATCCCTAGAATTAAGTCAAACTCTCTAAAATGTAATTTAATCAAATCTCCCATGAATGTGTGTCCCTGTATCTCTATTGGGGGATCTCTATAGATTCTATTCACAACTACTCTATGCTCCAAAGGATCAGTTACGAGTATTCCCTGATCTAGTGTATCAACATGCAATTTCTCTTTCCTTTAATATGATACACATATATAGGAATACATAGAACTAGGATCAATCAAAGCATAGACTGTAAGATAAAAAATCATGAGCATACCAACAATCATATCAAGTGTATCCTGATCCTCCTTATCCTTCATCACATAGGTCCGTACTAGATCTCTGGTGTCCGACCCGTCCATCAACTTACGACATATCCCTCCATGTTGTTTACCATAGCGTCCACATACCAATCGTGAACCTTGGCCCACCTCTTATGTACTAGCAATGGAAGTAACATGTGGCTCTGGTCTTCCCACATAGCTACGTCCCGGTCTTTGGGTCTGCCTCTGTGATTGACTTTGTCCACTTTATTATGGAACCCTGAACCTCTTGCTACTAACTTGTGAAATATTCACTTGTCTCTAATTCCACTTCAGCATACCCCTTTGCCTTCTACTCTGTTCATTCGCCATTATCTGCTCAATACTCAAAGCTACCTTTACCAAAGTAAGAAAATCACGAATAAACTGTGTAGCCACGTACATCATGATCTTATTATGTAGTCCCTATTGAAACCTTCTGCATCTGATCTCTTCCATAGGTATAAACTCTCTAGCATACCTACTAAGCCTAATGAAATCCAGCTCATATTCACTAATTGTGGATCTCCCCTATCGAAGATAAATGAATTCTCGCCTCTTCTCCTCGATGTATAAATCTCCGGCATACTTCTTCCGAAACTCAACAATAAAGTTCTCCCATGTGTGATGCTCTAGAAAAAACACTTTCTCTACTATAATCCACCACTGATATGCTTCTTTCTTTAGCAAAGACACAACATATGTTAATTTATCCATAGAAGAACACTACAGCTGCTGGAGTACTCTTTCTACTCCATCAAACCAATACTCAATTGCAGAAGGATTGTTAGATAATTTACCCTTAAATTCATCAGCTCCATACTTTTGCAACTTATCTATCGGTGGTCGCATTGGGATCTGCATTGGTACAAATGATGTTGCATCGTCCCAGTTATCCTCTCCAACATCCCAACCATACGCTAGAAAAACACTTTTAGTCGATCTCCCTCATGTTTAGAGGCAGCATATACACCTCCGGATCCTTCTGACAATGGAGTGTAGCTATCTATATCTTCATTAATAGCTATTTGCGAATCGAATGCCATATCTATGTCCAAAATATTAGTCTACATCAGTTTATCATAGCTAATTTTCCTTACTAGCATGTACACTATTCATGTACTCTATATTTATACATTTATCTCTTTTTCCTAACTTATGTCCTAGAATTGCCTAAACCTCTCCTCTGATACCAATAAATGTAATACCCCCTACCCGAATACGTATAATCTGGATAGAGTGTACCCTTTATGCTTTTACCCATTTGCTAATCCATTAATAAACACAGCAAATTAAATTAAGAAACGATAAATTGAAACTTTAAGAATATTGTGAATACTCGAATTTTGAGGCTTAGAAAGCCTGTTTCCCCAGACTGCAAATAGTCCTGCCGGACCGAAGCCCAATGGAGAACTGTCTTGGAACTATGCCAAAATGGTACTAGAAATGTCCGAAAAATTGCGAGGGACCAAAGGTGTCCTCGGAATAATTTTTGGAAGTACAGAACTCCCAAAAAAATGAAAAAACTGAAAAAAAAAATTGTCGGTACCGGCGCCCCGGGCCGCCGAAAAATGCCATTTTCTTCTGCCTATAAATAGCAGCCTCTAAGTCCATTCCAAGACACCGCTTGTATTGACGAGCTTTCTATTTCCCTCTGCTTTAAGCAATTCTTTGATAAGTTACTTACTGCTTGTGTTGACAAGCGATCTCTTCTTTGCCCCCTTGCTCCTTGCGATTCTTTTATAGCTTTCTGCATTCATCTTGCATTTAATTACTTGTGTTTGATCACTTGGACAAAATAAATAATTCACCTTAGCGCTGTTGGAAAACCGGCAAACTGAAGCTTCGAAGCGGAAGACATCTCCCACGGGTATGAAATCCAAACTCTAACACTTTCTTCAATTAAAACATGCATGAAGCATCATAAAGGCCCAAAAGTTTCCCAATTTGGCCTTAAAGGCCCAAAAAATCCCCAATTTGGCCCATAAGGCCCAAAAGTTCCCAATTTGGCCCAAAGGCCAAAAAATCCCCAATTTGGCCCCAAAGGCCCAGAAATCTCCAATTTGGCCCATGAGGCCCAGAAAATTATCAATTTGGCCCCAAAGGCCCAAAAATCACCAATTTGGGCCAATAAGGCCCAAAAATTCCCAATTTGGCCCAAAGGCCCAGAAAATCTTCAATTTGGCCCCTAAGGTTTAAAAATCCCCAGTTTCGCCCATAAGGCCTAAAAAAACTTACCAATTTGGCAACAAATGCCCAAAAAAACAACATTTTGGCCCCAAGTGCCTAAACAACTCAATTTTGGTACTAAGTACCCCAAAAATCAAAGCACTTTAAAAGGCAATTCGAACTACATCAACTTTGATCCCTTATTCAAACAAGGGTACGTAGGCTTGTTTGGGATTTAACCCTGAATAACAAGTCCAAATTACCGAAACACTTTTCCCAGTTCAAGACCCTGCATTTCAATGCATTTGAAATGGTTAGTTAAAAGCATGACATAGTCTCCGAATCCTCCTCAGGTTCGCAGATTGTGCCTTAATTAATTGGGCTAATTAATCTAGAAATTAGGTTAATTAATTAAAATTGGAGTCATAGGATTTTTCTCTAGTTTTTCCTAAAGTAAATAAACAAAGTGGCGACTCACACACATCCACGTGCATTCAGCCCTGTCACACGACATTTATTTCATTCTAATGCTTTCAGGGAGGGGTTCACAGTTTGGCGACTCCGCTGGGGACTATCTTGATGTAATCATTTTACATTGGAGGACTGCCATTGCATTTTTTTACTAACCCACCCACTGAGGGTGTTATGCGTTTAAATGTTTTGTTTTGCAGGGTACCCTAGCTAAAGTCAGGTGTCTTTTCTTTAAGGACACCTTGACCAAGGAGTCTAAACTAAAAATTAAAAAGAAATAAAATTGGACATTTGATGTGCATTTTTGGGAATCCTTTTCTCCATTTGATCATAGAAAATGAATTTCTTCTCTCTCTGTTTAAATTTCTGAGTTTGGATAGCAAGTAGCGTTGATCGGCAGGTCTCCTTGATTATGTCGACGGACAGCCAAAGCGTCCTCCCTGTTACCGAAAACTACTCCTAATCCTTTTGGGGGTGGCCCATGGGTATGCTTACCGTTGGACCCACGCAAAACTCCTTATTTCACATGTGGTTAGGTATATCCATACTCAAGGTTCAAGGGTCCCTTAATAAGCCTATTCTCTATTTTTTGATTCATAACCTATAGAACCTTCCCTTTTAGGTTGTATGCACCCAATGATTTGCATCATCCATAAAAAAATTGTTTATGTTATGATGAAGTGTATTCATGCATACATGACATTTCATACAACTGAGAAAATTATAAATGGGGTTTGGGTCGAGAAAAAAAAGAGAGAAGTGTTTAGTCAAGGTTATGCACAAATGGACATGGAGTCTACATACCCTAAACACTACTATTATGCCCTAATCCTTTTCCTATTGCTACACAGGTACCTATCCCAAGAACTCCAGTTCCTGAAACACCAACCGAACTTTCACCTACAAGTTCAACCACCCCAACTGCACTAATGGCATCACTTTCTGACATCCAGAATCTCATGGAACAATTGGAAGCTAGGATGGAGGCTAGAATGAATGAGGCACTAATTGCTCAAAGGACTGCCCTAATAGCTGAACTGGGCAATGGTAATGGAAGGGATTCTACCACCAATTAGGCACCTGCTGCTGTACCATCATCCTCAACACCTGTCATTAACTTGGAGGATATGCACTCCAGAACTGCTGCTGAGTTGGAAGCTCAGAAAATGAAGGAAAAGCTTGAGTTGTTGGAACGGTCTATTACTGCCCTTAAGACTCACAAGGAAGTCGTGGACATGGATTCCTTATCCCTGTTCCCTGACGCAAGACTGCCAACTAAGTTCAAAATGCCTAACATGGACAAGTTGGACGGAACCACCTGTCCCAAAACACATCTGAAAATGTATGTGAGTGCCTTGAACCCATTTGGTTTGAATAATGAGCTCCTTGCTCAATTGTTTCAACAATCTCTTACTGGTGCTGCCTTGAGATGGTTTGTCAGCCTGGATCGGA
>CAOGCB011256384.1:0-11285 GCA_948266635.1 Cnidoscolus chayamansa | reverse complement strand
ATGGCTATGGGATGGCATAAGGATGGTGGGTGCATATCATGAATGCATTCACATCATATATTGAAACTTCATATTTATCATTGATTTATATTACTCATTAAGAATGAGAATGATGAAATAATGTGAATATGTTATGGAACACGATGATGTTTGATATGAGACAATTGTTGTCGATACGCATGCTTTAAATTATTGTTATGCATGCTATTTGTGTATTGTGCGTAACTTACTGAGTAGTCATACTCATCGTTTATCTTTGATGAACATAAGTGAGAGTAGTAAGCAAAATCAGAGCAATCAATAGGCGTGGTTTACGTCGAGATTCCAGAGGTAGCTAAGCTATGCTTGTGACATACATCTCGAAGCTATTGTATTTTATGTATTTTCTACATTGTAACTATCACAGTAGAGTAAATGAGAGTAAATGTATAAGTTAAATATACAAATTATGTGAATCAAAATGATAACTCTGATATGCGTTTAAATTTATGTAAATATAACTATGTATATATTTTATGTATCCTCTATATTTCTTTTTAATGAACGTATTTTCTTATGACTTATATCAAAATTGAATAGCGTTAAAATGATTTGTTTGATTATTGTGTAATGATGTTTTAGAAAAAAAAATTATAGAGCAACGATTCGATATAATCCCTTAAAGGTTGATTAGTGATTTTCAATGTCGTAGTGGAAAGTCATTAGTCAGTCTGTGAGAGGTATGTCCAGTGAGGGCGTGACAATATTTTCCAGCTTGGAATAAATAAGCGGTAATGTTTCTGGCTAACCACCACTAGAGTCATTACCAGGTTCCTCATGCTTCTCACCACCCCTTCTTCTCCATTGTTCCATCGTCGATGCTCAGCTCTTCTCAGCTTCTCCCACTGTCGACATCACCTCTTGTCGTCTTCCTCCTACATCTCTCACCACCACCGCCACCTTCCTTCCCCTCCCTGTTACTCTCTCACCACCCCTTAAAATTTGAAGCCTCCCACCAATTCCACACCCAAACTGCCTCCCCCCATTACACTAAAACCTCTTCACCCTTACCTCAGACCCCCTACTCGCGGCTCCAATGGTACAATTTTATTAATAATCTATCTGCTGTTGGGTATTTCAATAAGCATAAATATAGTATCCAAATTGAGTTAGAGTTCATGGCATGTGTTAATTTGTCAAAGGATTTTGCAAAATGCTATTGCTGCTTGCTTGGCATTACTCACAAAAGGCTTGATCTTTTAGGGTCAATCATAAATATTATTTTCTCTTAAATTGCGTGATATAAAAACGCTTGTTATGCGGAGATTTTCATGTTCATGTTTTAATTCTCTTGCTTTATCCATAAATAGAATGTTGTCTAAAAAAGATATTGAGGTAGTTGTTGAGAAAGGGATGCCCTTTTTGTTTAAAAATGGTGATTAATTAGAAAAGAGAATGAGGTTATTTTTTGGCAGTGCTTTGTTTTCTAAATGTGTTTTCTTCAATTTCATCATTTGATGACTGCCTCCTCGCCTGCATCCTCTTAATATTTTAAGATATTTTAGAAGCTTACAGCTCTCTCTGCATCCTCTCATTATTTTAAGATGTTTTGGAAGCTTATAGCTCTATCTGCATTCTTTCCTATGAATCTAAATTCATGGCTCTAGTATCTTAATTTTTCTAATTCTTATTTTTTTAATTTTCCTTAATATGTATGGCGGCTTGTTGTTTGGCTTCTCTAGTTATGTGAAGTATTGTTAATTGTTGTTACTGGATGGTTTGTGATGTTGGGTATATGTCTATTCTATTTTCAAATGAATGTTATGTTCTTCACATTTTACTTCCTTTTGCTATTTTTTCGTTTATATGAGGGAGGAAATAGATGTTGTTTTTGACATGTCACCGACCCATATCCATATTTAAGCGGTTCGTAGAGCCTGATTTTAATAGTTTAAGTGTTTATTAGGTCCTGATTTTTGTATAGATGTGTAATAAATAAATTGTAAATAGTTCAAGTGTTTTTATATGTATTTAGCCTAATTATTTTCCTAAAAAAGTAATAACACTTATGAAAGGAAACATATATTATTTATTTTGTTAAAAATAATATTTTGCTTAAATTACATTCAATATATGCAATAAATTACTAAAACCAATTGTAAATTTAGTATAAAAATAAACATAATTCTATTGTATTTTGGACGTATCCTCTTATTAGAAATCAATAAAATCATTATTATTATACATATATATACAAAGATCGATACATTCTTTACTATAATATGAAAATTGATATCATGTTTAACTCATAGAAAGTATTTACAAGTTATCTAACCATTTAACATATGTTATTAATTCTATGTAAGTAGACAATCCAAGAGCATTTATTATTCAATGATGATTTCTTGAATTTGCTTTGATTGTTGAATGACCTTAGTATTCCAATGTTATTCTCATAATCTACATACCACATCATTAATGTACATAAACTTATTTTTTGTACTCTTCAAATAATATCTTTATAATATATGGTTACTTTTACTTTCCATATATCCTCTATACATGCTTTTATGGTAGGATTCGAAATGTACTTTTTTTTTGTATAATATGAAAACTATATCTAATAAATATCTCAATATAATACAAAATAGAATTATACATACTACCTTAAATGGTTCCCATTAAAAATCTTTTACCTTGTGATACACTTCCAATTGAAATGCTCAATATTCATCCACTTTTTTTAATATATTTATGATCACCTGAGTGCATTTAGATCTATTGAAAAATTTAACACATGTAAAAAAATATATAATTAGTATATTGTTATGCATTTTTGGTAATCTTGAAAATATAATTATTAGAATTACTAATTTCTATAACAAACTTGAATTTTAAATTGCTACCGATCACCCGGAGGCCATTAGAATTCTAATATTATATGTTCATAATCATCATTTTATTTAATTTATTAATCTAGATCTCACATAAACAATATCATAATAATGCATGAAAAATAAAATTAGAGATAATTAAATCCCCTCCCTTCGTAGGCATTATCATATACCTTGCTTGCTACTATGTAATATAGACATAATATACATGCCATAAATGTATATGTAAACTTTCTCATTTCTCATTACATAACTAAGATCTAAAAATGTAAACATAACTTAACAATTATTTTCTTAAACTAGAGGCTACAAAACTATTATCACTATGGAACTACGTCAAGAGTCTACCCAGACCTTTCTCGTATTTTATGCATACCTGTAAAAAATATGGAGAAATGGAAAATGGTGTAAGATACTTGACATAGCTTAGTGAGTAGATCATAAATATTTCATAAACATTCGTTAAACATTCATCATTCGTTAATATATTCGTAAACTTTCGTTAAAAATATTCATTTTGTGCTCATGAATGCATCATCATCAAATATTTCACATAAGGTGATTTATCACCAAATATCCCCTAAGCCCGACCATCAATGAAGCTCTGTAGGACTTCAGTTACATTATGTATAGTGCCAAGAAGCTCCTCTCGGTCATACTAGACTTATTTGTACCATCTCATCATAATAGTACCAAAAAGCTCCTTTTGGCCATCTTAGACTAACCTTACATGTACCCAAATATTATTTGTGTCTACGCATCACCTATAATCATCTCATTATGGGGTCTATGAATGATTCAATATCATCAGATATCGATCATCATATCATCAAGGTAATGCACAATTATGAACTAATGCATTTACCCTTATAAGTCATGATGCGTGATTCATGCTTTAAATATTTCGTTTCGTTTCGTTTCGTTTTATTTCATTTCTTTTCATTTGTTTTTGTATCATTATTCACATAACATTTACATCTACTCATATGCACTAGCATGTATAGATGGACTTCTGTCTATCACTAACATCCCTGTGCCCTAGTGTCTAATCCTACATGTGATGGACGTAGGGTTATAGACTAACTATTGACCATTTACATAATCTAAAATATTTTCCATAGCTCCCAATAATAACACATAAATATAATATCAAATCATAATTTGCAAATTAATAAAAGTTGTTGGCAGAGAACTTTCGATGGTAAGGTTCAGCAGCTGAAGGATCCTTGTATAGAGGTGAAACTCTACTTCTAGATCCTAGTTCTGTAGCCGAAGCCTGAAATGGAACTCCTTGTCCTATCCTTTGGCAGCACCTTTGGCGACCGAACTATTGTATTTTGTCGAGCTGAACAATGCTTCGTTAGCATCCTTTAGCTACTAATAATGCCTCGGCAAGAACCTAGCTTTGGCAGCTGAACTCTTCCTTTGGCAGCCGAACTGGATTTTGGCATAATGCCAAAACCATGTTTCTACAAGATTTAAACTTGTCAAAACCTATAAAATGCTCATTTTGACCTATGCTCATTTCAACATAATCTCAACTTAATAAATATATTTACAACATCAAACTTAAGATGCAAACCAATTCATGCCTAATCCTTCATTTGACCTAAACTTTCCATAAGTTTGGATTTCTTCAAACTCACTCTAAATCAATACGCATGATCAGTTGTAATTTCTTATGATTCAAATTAACTCCCATTTCAACTCAACCAAATCCTAACTTCCATTTTTCTATTACATGCAAGTACGTAAAACTTTCCTTAAACACCAAAACATCATCTTTAATTAATTACTAACCTGTTTTGGTGAGGAAAAACTTGCTAGAAATTGAAGATCTTTTAAAACTTTATAAATTATTTTAGTACTTTGTGAAGAGCTTCAATTTCTCTTGAAATCTCTCCAAAACTTGCTTTCTTTGCTTAGGTTTGGCCAAATTCAGCTTCTAAAGATATTTGACTAGGTGGAGAGGGAGGTTTGAACTTTTCTACCTTTCCTCTATCACTTGCCACCTCCTTTTATGGTGGGTTGACTTGGTTGGTTAGATGATCGAACTATAAGTGCTTTGATTCCTCTACTCCTAAGAGGATACATTGGAAGCTTAACTGTAACATAGTTAAGTTCAAGCTCTTTCCTTTTCCTCTTTAACTTATATACATAGTATTATATTTTGTCAAGCTTAACATAATGATTCCAAAATGGAATTACTATTGGCGCTAAGGAGCGAAGTAGCTTAAAGCCTCTAGCATGTATAACAAGTTTAATTTAACAATAGTTACATAACTAAACTCTAAGATCTTATAATATAAATATATAAATACTCACTTTAGTATGAACACAATATATATATATATATATATATACACACTACATAAAGGTTCCTAAGCTTTTGACCCCAAAGCATATATATATATATAACACTATATAAAGGCTGCTAAACTTTTGACCAAAAGCATATACACACACACACACAGACACATGCTAAAATAAAAGCATTTAAACTTATACATAACATTTTCAAAGAGATCATCTCAAGAGAAACATAGACATACATATCATTAGAGAAAATCATAATATTCTAACCATTAGAGATTTTACATATTCATCTATCACTATCATATAGATTAAAAGAGTTAAATACTTCTTCCTTTAGGCTTTAATCCACTACGTCCTCTAACATTCTCTACCTAAGGGTTAAGATAGGGGTACAAGCTATATATATAACTTAGTGAGTAAAAATATATATTACTTAACATTTACATACATATGTATGCATGAATGATTTTTTACAAAACAAATAATTCACATAAGGTATACTTGTAACCAACAACCTTTCTAATTCTAATATGTTCGACCATCAAAGGGATTCATAGGAATGTTAAGGGCATATATTATACCTCAACCTAGACTTTCACTTAATACAATGTCAAGAGCATAGAATGTATATGGACTTAGACTTTATATAATATCTTATAATATGGTGATATATGAAAAGATAGTAGATCATTCAACATCGGTTATGCACAAATAAAGAGTATATGTGGTAATGCAACATATCGTGATTTAAGGCATACAATTCAAAATAAACATGGAAACAAAATGATGCATGACGATGTTAACAAAATTTAATACTTAAAAATAAAAGAATAGGTTGGTGAGATCTTTTGAGAACTTCACATCAGGCTCAATTAGATTCTTACTTAGATTGGACATAGATTTTCTCAATATATAAACATAGAAAACTAGATGGATTTTTACCATAGAGACTAGTAAATCTAGCTTACAGGAACATTTCCCACCTTTTGTAGGATTTTAAAGGGATGAATGTATCTTGGATTTAATTTATCTTGTCTTCTAAAGTGAATCACCTTTTCATAGATGATGCTCTAAGAAATACTATAGACCCCTCTTGAAACACCATTTCTTTCTTACTAATATTTTTATAGTTTTTTTTTTCTATTAGTTGCTATTAAATTCTTTCTTTGATTATAGGCATATCTTGGTCAGTAATTTCTATTATTTATGTTCTTGCTAAAGTTTGTTCACTTGCCTCTCATTAATACATTGGGGATCAACACTTTCCTTTATATAAAGATTCATACAAGGTTATTCCTATAACAACCTGCCTTCCTGGACCATTATCGGCATTAGAATCCTGACCATCTGAAGGTGATCAAAATCCTAATAAACCGTAAACATTAACATAAACATGTTCTATTAACATAAACATAAACATTAACATTAACATATATATAAACTACGTCACAATCTCACGTCCGTGCTACTCGGTGTTTTCCGGTACATTCTGCATACCTGTGAAAAACAAGATTGGGAATCAGGGATGGAATGGAAGGACAGAAAACGGGTAAGCTATTTTGAAATAGCTTTGTGAGCAGATATAGAAAACATATCATAAAACATACTTTCGTGCTTGTGAACATGCAACATCATCAAACATTTCATCTTAGGTAATACTATCACCAAGATCCCATGGTAGGTTCTAGTTGGCATAGCCATCTTTCGGGAACCACTCGAAACATAATTATGCGCCCAAAAGCTCCTTTCGGCCATCTGAGTCTTACCATATCGTAAACATAAACATAGATATCTCCTGGAATGTCCCAATCATCTAGTGTTACTTCTGAGGGATAGTTTGTGGTACATCCCGAAGGACATGCCTAAATGGACAACATAGCATACATAAGAGACAAACCTAGGGATATCATTCATAGCCATCATTAACATAATATCCAGGATCATGTGTGATCCAATATTATCTTTCACATAACATGTAATAAATGCAATGAAGCATATCTCGTGATCTAATGCAAAACAACCTGGAATAGCCGTGATGCATGAGCATGCCATAAAACATTAAGTTTGTGTATCGTAAAACCATTTAGTAAGTATCCACTCACCTGAAAACTTAAGCGTAGTTTGATGAATCCTCCATTCTTCGCTGCTGTCCCTGATTTCTAGGGTGTGATCCTGTATTCCGGAATTTGGATTAGAGACTCAACATAGACTTAAAAACATATTTAAAACATCCCTTAAACCCCCATAGAACATAGCATAAATATTACATACTTAATCCAAGCAATTTAGGTAAAAAATTGCTGGATAAACGACTTTCGAAGGTAGGTTCGACGGCTGAAGGTCCCCCTACAGAGACGAAAGTCTCACTTGCGGCAGTAAGTTCAGCTGCCACAAGTCCTCTCGTACTTGAGCTATTTCTTACATGTATATGTTTTTTTTTTTTTTTTGCCTACATAGGAAATCATGTAGTATTAGTAATAAAAAATATAACAAGAGGTAGGGACTAATCACCCACTACCTACCTTACTCGACCAAGTTTGTCTAAGTAACTAAATTGGCAAGTTTGACTATCGAGTAAGTCGATATAGAAAGTAAAAAAGAAATGTGATGTTATCCAACACCAATCTACACAATTTCATAACATTTAACTCAAACAAAATATGCATTAACTCAAAGCATCATAATCGGGATCTTATCTTAAAACACTATCATTTCATTAGTTCATCTTGCATGTATTTAAACTCAACCCATTACCCCCAAAACAAGTCAGAAAGAGACTAACTAACATGTTTGAATCCTTCAAGGTCCCATCGATTCTCTTTGCTTGAATGGCTAAATCTCTTGATATGTTACTCTTTAATGACTTTTCCTTCACTTTTATTTGTTAATTAGGTTGTTAAATCTTTGAAAGACAGTGATTTCTCACTTAGCTCTTTGCTTAAATATTCAACACAAAGCTTCAAAAAGGGAGAAAGTGTTTTGAGTTTTCAAAAGCTCTTCATCCTGCAACCCTCTCATTTTATAATGAGAGTGGTTCGGTTTTAGGGTCAGGGAACCAAACCTTTGGTTTGTCTCCTATACCTCACTTTATGTGTCACACTTTCCATTTACTCATTTGATCCTTCCATTTTCTTTATCCTACATTTCATTCCTAAAATTATTAAATTGTTACCTTTTAGTCCTTAACATATTTTCTTTTAACATTTTTAACCCTTATTCATTTTTTCAATCCAGTTTCTGAATATTTCCTGGAGATTTCTTTTGAGAATTCAAATTATAATATAAAAGAAGTGTCAGGTGTTACGATAAAATAAATTAATAACAATTATGGTGTAGCAAGCGTGACTTCTACAATCAAATGTAAGAGCTACTATATTATACATACTTTTCCTAACAATCTACATTTCATTAAAAGTGGCATAAGTTCCTTAAAAATAATTTTGACAAGGCTAGTGTTGCAATACCAACTCTTGAATATTAGATGATGTAAATCTAGTGACCAAAGCAAGAAGTAAAAAGCGTAAAGTTGATGCAAGCTTGTTTTGAATTTCTAAGAACGGAACCTCTAAACTTCACTTTTTTCACATCCTCTAATGATGTCTCTAGTGCAAGCAATAGAATTTTAGAGTCTATGTGATGCATCTAGGTGACTATCAATCTCCCCTAATTAAATAACTAAAAAAAACCTCTAATCCTCATTCATGGTGCCAATCCATGTCGACTAGGATGGTGTAAATGATTTAGATATGTTTCAAATGGTTAAGAATGATTTAGATTATAAATGCCTCATACTTATACTATTTTAAACTTAATGAAAGCCTTAAGGAAGTTCTAATATCTTAGAAACCAAATTTATTTGCATAACTTTCATTCTAGGTATTCAAAGTTCATTTATTGCGCTCCATTAGCAAATCTAATCTCTCATCTTTATTGTATTGATTTTTATTGATTGTGTTGAGTGAAAAGCAATCCTTAAATGCAATTTGTTGGGGTAGTTTAAGTCCCTATTGAATATTAAAGGGACTCAATGTTAGGAAGACAGTTGTAAAGAGGTTGCAAGCATCTTGTATCAAAAGGTGATATACCCTCACCTTAGGGGCCCCACACCCCTGCCCGACATGATTGTGGAGAGGTAAATCACAGTGATTCAGCGGTAATCAAGTGGGAGGCCTTTAACTCGGTGCCCACAAGGAGCCCACCCACATAGGTGAAACTCCCACACTGCTACTGCCGAGGCTCAAACCTTGGACCTTGTACCAATTCTGCCACTTGCTTACCCACTAAGCTAAGCCCGTGCGGGCAAGGTTGCAAGCATCTTGTAAAGTCTTATGGTTGTAAAAGGCTTTTTCCTTGCTCGTGAAAAAAAAAAGATAGTGGAAGAAGACTCAAAGTGCATCTTTGAGAGAGTGAATGTAGACTAGTTAGACTTGAACCACTATAAAATCCTAGTATTTAATCTCTCTAATTCCTACTCTCTTTAATTTATTGTGTTTTATAGATGCATAATGTGTTTATGAACTTGTTTACTATATTGAAAGAAATATCTTGATACTTGAATACTTGTGTGGATAATGTGTTTGAGTTGTACTGTGTATATATATTTTGAATTGCTTTCATTGTACTATTTTGGTTATATTTGTGAAACACATTGGCTTGTTGAGTTGTTTACCGCATTCACCACACGCAGGCACCATTAGTTGAATAAAGACACAATTTTTCAAAGGCTTTTTTAAGTAAGGGCAAAAAAATTATAAAAGTCCAAGTTGCCCCCTCTTGAACTATATATATTAGGACAACAAAATGTTTATGATAATATGAATTTTACTTCTATAGCGATGAACATAGAATAATAATATGAGTAATTTATGCTAATGATATATAAAAAGATATAACAATTGTTGGGATCTATTCTAGGACTAGACATGCAAAAGTAGCATAATTTTAATGTAGAAAATAGTTTGCATAAAATGAATAATATTAGAGCATAATTTATTTTATGAAAGGAAGATAATGAAAAATGGTTTAAACATTAAGATAAAGACCTTAAAAATTCATTTACTAAATTAAGAAATAATTTTAATGACGGAATAAATAAATGAAAAATTATATGATTTTGTATAGTGAATAAAAAAACTGATAAAATAATTTTATAGCCCTAAAGATTATTGTGATAGAAATCGAGGTTAGTATACGAGTATAACATGCTATAAACTAGCAGATTTACCTATTGTTTATCAGGGATACAATGAGGAATTTTGATTATTGGGGATACAGTGAGGTACTCCACATGATTTAGCCTGTTGTGCTTTCCACTATTGATTGGCTACAACCCTATTGATATTTATTAGCTTTGGCCCTATTAATTGGCATACAGTGCCCTACTGATTGATTTGAGTTTTGATCTCTATTATTTTCCGTATTAAACATTCATTTCTACATAATATTCTTGGACTTTATAATGATTAAATTGTTATTATTGAATTACTGCAAAATTATTAATTGCAAAAATATTGCTAATGATACTGAATTATAACTGAATCGTTTATGGTTACTGATTTAACATTGTTACTAAACTGATACATAATTTTAATATTAATATTGAATTGATATTGAGATCGAATATTGATATTGAATTATTACATAATCATATATTAACATTAAACTGATATGAAATTAATTATTAGTACTGAAATTGACAGATAAATTGCGATTACAGTTATTATAAATATTTTTATTATTCTTATCTACTCACTAAGCGAAAATGTTCATAATGTTGTTTCTTACCACACACAAATACAAGCTCACAGAAATAGTGATATCGACTGAATTTATAAATTTGCAAACATCGTAGCTTGTTAGTGTTCTATTTAATAGCTTTGTTCTTTTTGACATGTACAGTTAATAAATTCTAATATAAAGAAAGCAAGAAAAAATTTGTAACTCTTAATTTACTGCTTAATGAAATAATAATATTTTAAATATTTAGTTAATTATTTTATTTTTATTTACTGTTATTATTAATTTTTGTAATATTGTAGCACAACTTATTGGAACTTTTCTTAGTTTCAGTAAGAAGTGTTACAAAGGCGTTGGGAA
>CAOGCB011256298.1:0-13808 GCA_948266635.1 Cnidoscolus chayamansa | reverse complement strand
GGGCTTTCTTTTATTCTACTTGTGTTTCTTTTGGCGTCTTTCTTTGCCAATCATGTATCATGAGCAATGATATATTTTATTATATTGGAATGTTAATTACTTAGGTGATTGATTTTGTTACAAAATCTGTTAAGATATTAGAAGAGATTTTAGGAAGATTAGTTAGGAGATATTGTAGGAAGATTAGTTACTACTTGTATATATACGTGTAATCTTTCCTTCTACAATTAATCTTTTCTTTCCTAATTTCTCTATGTTAACAATAGACTTCCTTAGCCGGTGGCGTTGCCTTTAACCTTTAAAAAACTTTGGCTGGTGGCGTTGCTTTAAGCCTTGGTACTTCGGCTCCTATCTTTATTTTTCTTGTTTTAGCATCATTTAAAAACTTTTGAAGCGTTTAGAAATCTGATCTATCAAAGTAACGAATTTGAAACACCATAAAATCACTCTTAAGATTTCGCAAGATGCATCAGAGACTCTCGTGTATCATGCATGAATTGGCTAGCCACGCTGACTGCATAAGCTATGTCTGGTCTAGTATGTGAGAGATGGATGAGTCTTTCAACTAATCTTTGATATCTCTCTTTATCAACTGAATCTCCAGTCTTTGCTTGCAACTTATGGTTGCTCTCAATGGGTGAGTCTACCGGTTTATAACCCAGCATACTAGTTTCTTCCAAGAGATCTAGGATATATTTTCTTTGAGAAATGAAGATTCCTTTTCTTGATCTTGCAACTTCAATTCCCAAAAAATATTGCAATCTGCCTAGATCCTTTATTGCAAACTCTTGAGCCAATTTTTTCTTCAATCGAGCCATTTCTTCTTTGTCATCTCTTATCATCAACATATACTATGAGAAGAGTAATCTTACTCTCATGATGTTTAATGAAGAGGATATGATCGCCATTGCTCTGTTGATATCCAAACATGATCATGGCTTTGCGGAATTTGTCAAACCAGGCTCTGGGAGATTGTTTTAGACCATACAAGGCCTTCTTCAATATATATGCTTTTCCTTGAGTTTTCTCATCATCAAACCTAGGTGGAATTTGCATGTTTACTTCCTCTTCTAAATCACCATGTAGGAATACATTCTTAACATCAAACTGCTGCAATCCCAATCAAGATTGGCTGCACATGATAACAAGATTCTGATCGTGTTCTCTTGATAATCCACTCCATATGTCTGAGTGAATCCTCTTGCTACAAGTCTTGCCTTGAATCATTTAATGGAGCCATCAGCATGACGTTTCAGTGTGAACACTCGTTTACAGCCAACCGGATTTCTATCAGGTGGAGGAGTAAGAAGATCTCAAGTCTCATTTTCTGCCAGAGCCTTCATCTCTTCAACCATAGCTTTCTTCCATCTGAAATCTTTGATAGCTTCCTTCCAATCTTGTGGAATAGACACAGAGGAAATAGACAAGGTAAAGACTCTATAGGCAGGTGACAAGGAGTCATAAGACACAAAGTTATAATAGGATGTTGGGTACAAGATCGGATTCCTTTTCGAAGAGCAATAGGTAAATCATTACTAGATTCTGGAGAAAATGACTTACCAGAGGAAGCGGATTCTTGGCATTGAGTAGGTTGCATAATGGCTTCTTTTTTCTCCTTCCTCAAATAAGTCATCAGATCTAGTTTGTCCAATAATGACCTAGTCTCCCCCTGGACAATAGTCTTTCCCTGAGTACTAGTTTCCCTCTTGACAATAGTCTTCTCTTAAGTATCAGTCTCTTCCTGAGTAAGATCATCAAGGACTAGATGTCACCTCTTCCAGTTCATGATTCTCCCCCCTGAAGAGGTGATCCTACTTACCAAAGTATGGTTTGGATTCTCTAAAAGTAACATCCATACATACTAACAAAGTATTTCCTAGATGGAGGGTGGTAACATTTATAGCCCTTATGGGTTGGAGAATACCTAATGAATACACATTTAAGTGCCCTTGGATTCAATTCTTCAACATTCTTAGTATGAACAAAACATATACATCCGAACACTTTAGGAGGAACAATATATGTAATTTTTCCTGTTAAGAGTGCTAAAGGACTCCTATAATCAAGAGAACGAAGAGGCATTCTATTGATGAGATAAGTAGCTGCTAAAATGGCATCCCCCAATAAGGTTTGGGTGGATCATCGTGAACAGTAGAGATCTAGCAATCTCTAAGAGATGTAGCAATCTCTAAGAGATGCCTATTTTTTCTTTGAGCCACTCCATTCTGAGCACTTGTATATGGATAGCTAGTTTTATGGATAGCTAGTTTGATGAATAATCCCATAATTCTCCAAATAAGAACCAAATCTGCTATCCATGTATTCTGTGCCATTATCAGTTCTCAATATCTTTACCTTAGCATCAAATTGAGTACAAATCATTTTATAAAATGACTGAAAGCAAGAGAAAACTTCACTTTTTGCTTTTATCAAATATACCCATGCCATTCTAGTGCAACAATCAATAAAAGTGACAAACCACCGACAACCAGATAATAAGGCAGTTTGAGTTGGTTCCCAAACATCAGAATAAATGAGCATAAAAAGAATAGTGCTTTTATTATTACTAGAAGGTAAAGAAGTTCGGGTATGTTTAGCATACTCACAAGTGTCACAAAAAAGGGAATCAAACTTAGCATCCGATAATAAATCAGGATAAAGTTTGAGGTGGTACTTGTCGAATCAATTTGAGACAGGAGTCGCTTGAAATTCTGGATCTCGATAGGTGAAGAAGTGCTTTCTAATGTTGTGCTGTTTTCCACTGTCTCTGATAAGTGTGCTTGAGCTTTGGAAGAGTTATCTTTCTTCCCACGACGACGGGGAGGTCGACCATGGAGCTTCCAACAAGTCTCTCTAATATGTTGAGGCTTCCCACAATGATCTTAGTGCAGGTGATCCTTATTAGAACCAGGAGCCTTGGATTACTCAAGAGTAGTAGATGCAATCAACTCGGATTTCTCAACTGGAGATGAATAAAGCATGACACTCCTCCTGCTTTCTTCCTGCTGTACAAGCGCATAAGCTTGCTCAATAGATGGAAAAGGTGAGGTACCGAGGACTTGGACTCTTATCTGGTCAAATTCAATGTTCAATCCGGCCAAAAAATCAGAGACCTGCTCCTTCTATACAAGCTGATGAAACTTCACTGCATCGCTAGTACAATCCGCTTGGAAGTCCTGATAATAATCCAATTCTTGCTATAATCCACTCAATTTAGAATAATATTGAGAGAGTGTCAGCTCACCTTGCTTTGTGTCATAGATTTTATTGCGAATTTCAAAAACTTGAGCATCATTACTCATGCATGAGTAGGTAAGAGCTGCAGTTTTCTAAATTTTTTCAGCAGTATCCAATAGCAAATATTGTTTGGAGATTTGAGGTTGCATGGAATTATCAGCCGGGACATAATAAAGGAATTTTCAGAATCCTATTGACTAAATGCAGTGGTAGAAACAACTGGTTTGATCTTCTTTCCATTATTATATCCTTGCAATCGGCGAGCTTTGATAGATAACAAAGCTGACCTAGACCAGACTAAATAAATATCACTACCATCAAGTTTAATGGAGCTAATTCGAAGGTGCGGATTGTCATTAGCAATATTAATTGTCCCTGATTTAGCATTTTGGATATCTGTCAATGTCTCCATAGCAACAGAGACAGAAAATAATAAATTGATCCAAGAAGAAAGGAAACAATAACCTAGTAGTGACGAATCAACAACAACTGATCAAATAGCCAGAGTTGGGACGAAGAGGCGAGTTGAACGGTGGGAAAAAAAAATTCAATGATAGATGATCGGACCTAGGTTGCCAGAGGCGGGATGAAGAGGCGAGTCAATCGGTAGGAAAAAATCAACAACTAGTGATCGAACGGCAGTTCACGTGCTTGCACGCGCAGGAGCGTCGGAAACTTGTGGCGGCGCGTGGGACGACGAAAAAGGTTGCTGGAGAATGGGTCTTCTGCTGGCAGGGGTGGTGACAAAAAATAAGATCGCGAAAGGCAACCAAACTGTGGCCCAAAAAATTACCAGAGAGAAAAAACTCCGATCTCCTTAAGTCGGCACGGGCTCTGATACCATAAAGATTTCTGAGAATATAATATTTTAGTTAAATCTGTATGTGTATTTATACAAGAGAAATCCTTGAAAAAATAAGCAACTAAATTAGGAAACATATCCAGAGGACTCAATTCTAGGACCTAGTCTTATAGCCAATAACTATAACTTGGTCACACATACTAACATTGAATTACATTGAGTTAGCTAGCTGTAACTAACTGAACCAGCTGAGCTACAAGTTGTATAAGAATAGAAAATTTGTTGTAGCTGAGCATGAGAAAGAAATTATTAACATAGGAGCAAAATCCTCACTGCGCTATTTTATTCTATTCTCTTTCTCAATTCTATTTTTCTGTTCTCACTAGTTCTTATCAGTATTTTTTCTATTTCTCATTTCTATTTCTGATATCAGTCCCTATTTGTAACAATGGACTACCTCAATTTATAATGTGTGTTAATCGAACTTACGACAGCCACAAAAGCAAAGGGGAGCTGCAAATGGGCTTGCAATGTGTTCAATGTCCTTATTCAAGGCAATTGGTCCTGCTGCAGGAGGTTCCATGTAAGTCTCTATGGATTAATTAGTTGGCGGGTTTCATTTTTGCGAGTTCAAATTCTCATGGTGTATATTATGAATGACAGCAAATTTGGAATCTACATTGCATAATAATAGACCACAACAATACCATATTTTCATGTCCAAAGATCCTTTGCTTTATAAACTTTTCAGATTGGCATATTTTCAAGTTCAGTAAACATTTAAAAGTATAATTCCAAGAATAATGAAAACAAAAATGTGATAGCATTTGGTGCATTTGATCTCTCACTTGCAAGCAGCCATTTGAGGGCCCAAAACTGCATGTCTAGTGTTAGTAGAATGAGAGGCCTGCTGTTTCCTACCTTCATATATAATTTTCAATATATAGAAATGTAAAGCACCTATTATGCCACTTTTCAAAATGCCCTTCAAAACTCTACTCGACAAAAATTTGGCAAAGTATAAAAAAGATTAGCTATCGTTAAATGCTTCTTCAAGTTGGTTTCTCTTTTTTTGGTGATAAGTCGTACTCTGTATCTTCCGTGTTGATGTGGCAAGGGAAAATAATTAAAAAAGTAATTTTGGGAACCGATTTAGTTATTTCTACAAACCTAGATTATATTATTTTTAAAGAAATTCTAAAGTTACTTTTTTTTATTATTCCATTTCTGTAACATTGGCATAGCTATTGTTGTATATATTTGTTTATTTGATGCTTGTCAGCTAATTAGGTTCATTTTGTCCACTTGACCAAAGTTGGTCAAAATTGAATATTGTATGTAGGAACTTGCTAACTTATGAGTTCCTTGTCTGCCTAGAACTTGAATTTTATTGGCTTTCTTATCTTTCCTTTTTTTTTTTTTTTTTTTTTTCCTCTATAATATATTTACCTCTGTTATTCTGCCTCTCATATTGTTGTCAAATCTATCATTGTATGTTAGGGTGTCATATTAACCTATGAATTACTGCATCTACTTAATGATGCAATTATTACCTAAATTATGGAAGCCTCATCATACTCTTTATTCACCCTTGTAAATTGAGAATGTAATGAATGGTAGGCATGAGGAAACAGTAACACCATATAAAAGGAGGGGGAAAGAGGAGAGGAAGAAGCAACAACCAGTCTATTCCCAATTGAATTCTCCTTTGATTTTGCTCAGTTTCATGCTGGGACAGTCACCGAGACTCTGAAATAAGGGAAAAATAGAAAACTGACATCAAAATTTTGCAAGTAAAATCAATCTAATTAATGCTAGGTATCTTGGTAGACACAAGAATCAAGAAGGAATGCTAAATAATCAACTATTTTAAAATTTGAGATTTGTTTCTTCATCAATCATATTTCCTTTTATGACCATGTGATGCAATCATCATTAAGTATCGCTAAAGATGTGGTCAATTTAGAACTTATTTAACAATAAATACTTTGATCTGTTATACTTCTATATTCACAGCTTTTCTTGGGCACAAGACCGTCAAGATGCTTTCTTTCTACCAGGTAAGAACTCTAAAAAATTTTTGTTCTTGATCTTTGGGTTTAAAACCTATTAAAAATTTTAATCTATGATACTTGCATGATTCCTTCATTTGTTCATTTTGAACTTTCCTTATCAACAGACTATATTTATTATGTATTGATATGAGTCCGAACAAATAAATATGACAACTGAACTATTTTCTGCTGTGAAATTCATGCACATTAAAAAGCTTTTTAAGTATTGTTTTCAATTTTAGGATCATTAGTTAATTTATTAGCTGAACATTTTTAGAGTGCTCTCGGTTCAACACATGACATTGTTTTTTTGATATTTGATGTCTTTGTTCTAATTACTAAACCTAAATTCTTCAAAATAGCGAGCAAGGTTGATATTGAACAGCTTTTCTTTAGTGATTTTTAGGGTTAGGGAAGGGGGGTTGGGACTGGTGTTTGGATTATGCACCCATATACCATTTACAGTACTATTCCCACGATATCAATGAGTTTGATTTTCAATTTATTCGTTTCTTAAGCGCTCTAGACAATTTTATTAAAATGAGAGTTTGGGATCACCCAAGATATTGATATTAGTAGATTGCTGACAAATTGGATTGTGCAATAGTTGCAATATCTTCCCAACTTAAAGGAAGTGATAATATAATGGGCAGAGAACAGTCATCTTTGAATGCTAATTTAAGAAATGTGTCAGCCACTTCTGTAAATTGATTTCTTCATTATCGAAGAACTGTTGTTTTAGACAGAGATAGAAATGTAATTTCATTTATTTACATTCCATTCCTCTCCAAATGGGAGAAAAAAAAAATGGCAATATTTATCTCTTATTTTCTATCCTCGTTTTCTTTTCAGAAATTCTCTATTTTCCTTCATTCCAAACAAAATAAAGAGTATTTTTATTTTCTTTATAGATTTCTTTCATTCCTTATTTTCCATTTCTATTAAGAAAGGCCTCTGATGGGATGATTTATTCTGATGTTGCAGGTGATCATATTGTTTTCTTCATTCTAAACATAGTTGAGGTGATTGGACTGCTGATGACCTTCAAACCTTTTCTAGCTGTGCCACCAAACAGTATTCCATAGTACAATTGTAGAGGCTCATCAACCAACATGACTAAGTTTGAGGAGTGGTTTCTCCTTACCCTATCTTTATATTTCAATCAAATCCTATAGATTGTAATTGGAATAGAAATTATACATATAGGTAGTTAGTAATGCCTCCTTGCAATTATTAAAACCATCGTGGGAATAATTGTTTTGCCCCTTGTAAATGGCTCTGTATTCTGCAACATCATTCAGGTTAGGTGGCAATTTGTGTCTGCGAGTCATAAATGTATCGTGCCTTCAAGTTATAAATGTGTCGTGTCAACATATACCTATAACATTAAAATAGCTAATTCGAACCCGATCCATTTAATTAATTGTGTCAAGATGCTTAATTCTAACTCGAACATGTTTATTAAACATGTTAAATGGGTTGATCCGTATAACCGTTTAAATAATTAAGTTATTATTATATCGTGTAACACGTAAATACACGTTTAATTTATTAAATAAATAATTATTTTAGTCTCATAATACAATCTATTTAATATGTTAAAATAAATTAAAATTAAATAATATTATTTAACTATACTAATAATATATATATAACTATTATTTAAATTTAAATATTTATAAATCAATTAAATTTATATATATTTATATGAAATAAAGTGGATGGGACGATTTTATATTTTACAAATGGATGTTTAAAATTAAAATATTACTATTTCTAATAAAATTTAATTATCTAATAAATTTAATTTAAATATATAGATCATAATATATATACTATATTTAAATGAATCAATATAAGATATGTTAATTATTAATCTATTTAAATAAACGAATTATTGCGGGTCTAATTAGGTTAAGCAGGTCAATTCATTTAAATCTGTATTTTTATCATGTCATAAACAGGTTGACCCACTTATGACCCAAACTGATTTAATATAAATCCAAATTCGCTTAACCACGTGTCATGTCATGTAAAAAATTATCAATTTTAATTCATGTGTTATTTTTAGTACAACAATGAACATAGAATTGGTCCCCTTACTCCTTTAAAATGCTTTTTATATATAATATATATTAATTAAAAGAATTATTTTTTTATTATAGTGTTTTATTTGAGAATTATATAAAATTAAAACAGAAATCAAATAAAAAAGGGTAAGAATCACATTATTGAATTTAGAAGAACTTGAATGTTCTCATATTTCCATTCAAATTTCCATTTTGTACTGATTAAGCCCTTAAATAATTAAGTCTTTCTATCAATTTAATTGAAATAAAAGTTTTTTAATAACTCACAATTTTTGTCGTTTTATTTGTCACATAATTTAGTTTAAGACTAATATTAATAATTTTATATTTATTGTTTATTTGTTTTGAGAAATAAAACCGCAAGGAACGATATTAGATATCATTTGAAGTAATATGGTGAAATGTTTTAAGAAACAAGGTTGCATGGATCGATATGAGATACCGAAATTGTAAGATCCTAAGTGGAATATCCAAAGAAACAAGCAATGTTAAAAAGCATAAATAACTCAAAAATGGCTTTATTCCATTGTGGTGATATTATATATTGGAATAAGATAGACAAATGCAAAGTCTCTTAATGAAGAGAAGCATATAAATGTTTCATCTTCAGTAATTTATATCATAGAGATACATACTAATACTACATCGGTAAACCACTTATAGGCATCAGATACCACTTACTGACATTAGATATCAGTAATGGTTTACACTTATGTCCCAATCTAAAAAGACTAAGAGGTAGTAGGAAGGCAAATAAGGGCGAATGAACCTAAAGTGGCGAATGGAGCAACAGTTGCTACATCACCTCTAGGGACATATGTCCTAGATTTCGCTTCAAGATTAGTGGTGGAACTTAATAAGTGTTATTATGTTCCATCTCTATCTAAGAACATTACTTCGGTATCCTATCTAATAAAATAAGGATAGTCAATTTTCGTTTCATTAACGAGAATAAGGATTGTTCAATTTATCTTGAGAAAATATTTCATTATTAGAGTATGTGTTCTAAATAGATATAAATGATATTTATGACATTAATACTAATATACTTAAAATAGATAACCTAAATGCATCATTTCTTTGGCATTGTAGATTAGGCCATATAAACGAGGACCTGTATGACTAAGTTACACAAGTCTAGTGAATTAAGGTCATTTGATTATAAATCTTATGACAAATGTGAGTCTTGCTTATTATGCAAGATGACAAAAGTGCCCTTTAATGGTAAAGGTCGCATGCAAGTGATGTATTGGAGCTAATACATGGCGATGTATGTGACCTAATGACAACACTAGCTAGAGGTGGATACCTATACTTCATTACCTTTATCAATGATCACTCACGATATGGGTATGTGTATTTGATGAAGTATAAGTCTGAAGCCTTTAAAAAGTTTAAAGAATTCAAAACTGAAGTAGAGAAACAACTTGGTAAATGTATTAAGACACTACGATCAGATCGAGATAGAGAAAACTTAAGCCAAGAGTTTCAAAGTTATCTCATAGATAGTGGGACATTATCTCAATGGACGCCTCCCTACTCTCCACAACACAATGGAGTTGTGGAAATGAGAAATCGAACCTTGTTAGACATGGTTCGTTCTATGATGAGCCTAGCAAACTTACCCAAGTCATTTTGGGTTTACGCATTAGAGCAATTGTTTATGTGATAAATAGGGTGCCCTCCAAATTGATTGATTCTACTCCATATAAGGTGTGGTACAAGCAGAAACCAGCCCTTTCATACATGTGGATATGGAGATGCCCGACATATGTGAAAAGACTATGTAAGATAAATTGGATGTTAAGTCTGACATATGTCTATTTGTGGGATATCCTAGAGAGGCTTGAGGATATTACTTCTACCACCCATTGGAACAAAGGTGTTTGTTTCAAGGAACGCTACCTTTTTGAAGAAAAAGTTCTTCTACAAAGAGATAGTGGGAGTAGAATTGAACTTGGATAAGTTCAAGAACCACAAACACACCAACCAATTGATTTTAAGCCATTGGATGTTGAGCTTACCATTCCTTCAATCGAGGAAAAGTTAGAACCAACAATTGCACATGCTCCTAAACATTCTACTAGGGTGACTCATGCTTCTAAGATATATAGATTTCTCGTATGTGATACAAAGGACGTGACACTAGTAGAAGATGATGAGCCCACGAGCTATGAGATGGTTTTAAAGAGTTCATAATCAGAACTATAGCTCAAGGCCATGAAATTCGAAATGGATTTCATGTATGAGAATCAAGTATGGACTTTGGTGTCTCCACCTAAAGGGATAAAACCCATTAGTGAAAGTGGATCTTCAAGAAGAAGAAGAACATGGAAGGTAATGTGATTACTTACAAAGCTTTCTTTGTAGCGAAAGGATATCGTCAAAGGCAAGGTGTTGACTTTGATGAAACCTTCTCGCCAGTAGTTATGTTTAAGTCCATTAGGGTCCTACTAACCATTGTCACTCATTATGACTATGATATGGTAAATGGATGTGAACGTGTTCCTTAACGAGAATCTGGTTAAAGAAGTCTACATGACGCAACCAGAAAGTTTCACATCTAGAGATGGCAACAAGGTATACTAGCTTCAGAGATCAATTTATGGATTAAAGCAAGTATCTAGGAGCTGAAACATCTGGTTTGATGAGACAATTAAAGAAGTTGGTTTCTCATAAAATGCGGATGAACCTTGTGTATATCGAAAGGTTATTAGGAGTAGTTCATGTTCCTTGTGTTGTATGTGGATGACTTACTACTCATGGGAAATGACATAGTTGTCCTATAGTCGGTCAATATATGGCTGTCAAAATAGTTCTCCATGAAAGCTTGGGAGAAGCGACCTACATTATGGAAAATTGGATCTATAGAGATAGATCCAAAAGATTGCTTAGTCTTTCCCAATCAACATACATAGACAAGATGCTAAAGAGGTTTAGCATGGATCTTTTCAAGAAAGGAGTGATTCTCATGACACATGGGAAACAACTTTCTAAATCCATGTGTCCTACGACATAAAAGGAAAGGGAACATAAGTAGGATCCTCTATGCATCCATTATAGGATCCATCATGTATGCTATGATATATACACGACCTAATGTGTTGCATGCTCTGAGTGTCACGAGCAAGTTCCAATCCAATGATAGAGAGGAACATTAGATTGCGGTTAAGAACATTCTTAAATACTTAAGAAGGACTAAGGATATGTTCTTAATATATGGAGACAACAATTCACAGGTGAGCAGGTATAATGATGTTAGCTTTCAGTCTGACAAGGACGATTATAAGTCCCAATCAAGCTATGTGTTCATGCTAGGTGGTGAAGCAGTCAGTTGGAAGAGCTCTAAGCAAGAAACTATCAAAGACTCTATCACTAAAGCTGAGTACATTGGAGCTTCCAAGGCAGCTAAGGAAGTCGTTTGGATCAAGAAGTTCATAACTGAACTTAGAGTGGTCCCTAGCATTATTGATCCAATACCCATGTATTGTCCATTGTGCAAGCAAAGGAACCACAGTCTCATCAGCAATCCAAACATGTACTATGACAGTATCATCTCATTCGAGAGATCGTTACGAGAAAAGATGTAAAGACAGAGAGAATCCCAATAGAGCAAAATGCGGTAACCCGTCTCACTAAGGCACTGCCCTAGAATAAGTTTGATTATCATGTACAAGTCTAGTACTTAAGTACAATGATGATCAACTCTAGTGCAAATGGGAGTTTGTTAGATATGTATGCCCTAGAGCCTAGTTATAATAGAGATACTTTTTCATGAACTTGAATTAGTAATAATATTATTATTACATTTCTTTGTCATCGGTGCATTTGTATTCATTACATTAATATGATTATTATTGTTATAACATCTTAAACCAATAATAAAATCTTTGGCATCTCATGACCCAATGTATAAAAAAATCATGAAGAGTTCATAATATGAGATTCTTATTACATGCAAATGTATCAATGCATAAACTATTTTTGTTCATAATATTGATGAGACGGGACATCAGCGATACGAATAGACTGACGCATGTTATACTATTTAATTAGATCAAGCAGTGATTCTCATAGCAATGTTCAGAGTTAACATGTAGATACTTGTTTTAAAAACAAATATATTGAAAACCCAACAATGATATATTCATCTCATCATGAAAGACACATCATATCAATGATGCATTATCTTTTAACTTGAGATCATCAATAATAACTTAAGTATATAAGTTATATTTTGATCCAAAAGTTCGACGATTTATCCATAAAAGGCACTTTTTGGAACAGTTTATGACACAAGACATATAACATTGTATTGGTTTCAAAAATGTGTACTTTTTTTAAACAATCTATTTGAATAAATTTCACAATTATTAAATACATGGCCATATAGTAGCCACGAATTCGTGTTATTTATTATATTAAATATACAATGCCAAAAAAAACAAGCTAACACATGTTAGTTTTCTTAAGAGATGACTTGGGTTACAATTATCTAATTTTCTGATTTTTTTTTATAAAATTTATTTAGGAGATTCAAACCTATGCTCATTTAAAAAGCATACCTATTCATACAGAAATGTAAAACAATCCTATCAACCATTTTACACTATACAGACACTGTCAAGTTCCTTGCAAATTTACAACTTACAAACGCATTCTAAATTGCAATGGACAGATGAAAGTGTTTTATCCAAATCTTAGTTCTTCCCAGGAACAATAAAAAATATATATATATAAATAAAAATCAAACGAGATAGCATTCAACCTTCAGAAAGCCAACTTATAGCCCTTTGAAGTGACTAATTAAGCCACGCAGTCGAACAAATCAATTAAAACCTGTCAAAGATTCATATATTAATGATAATGGTAAGAGTGAAGAAGCCACAAAAAATAGACAACAGAATAAATAGATATAACAAAAATGACAATTTTAGAATCATAATCATAGGGTTTATAAGGTAATAAATGAATCTGATTCTCCTAATTGTTCATCTATGGAGAATCAAACTAGTTCTTCCATCAAATGTGCTTATGCAGTAACTTGCAGATGAATTCTATTGGGATTTACTGACGACAAATATTTCATTTAATTTCTACATAATGAAGCACTTATCAATTTGCTAATGTATGAGTTTATTAATTACTTTATATTTATCATGATTATTTTTAGATGGATCTTGAATCAAATAGCATGAATGAAACATTAGATTTAACAAATGAAGAGGATGATGATATAATTTAGTTAAAAAGTGATGAGCAAAACCAAGTTAAGGGCAAGCATAAGAGGAGGCTAACTTCTCAAGTTTGGAGCTTATTTGATCGATTGGCAGAGAAGTCTGTTGATGGGAAACAAAGATGTAAGTGTAAGAAATGCGGAGCTATATTTATTTGTGATAATAAGTATGGGACAAGTAATCTTAGACGTCATTCTTAGACTTGTGTTAGGAGAGACACTCGTGATATTGGACAATTGATTATGGGTCAGGATATGTCTATTATGCATACAAAATTTGATGTTGAGAAATTTCGTGAGTTGCTAGTGGCTGCCATTGTTATGTATAATTTGTATTATCATTTATGGAATATATGGGTGTTAGAACATTGTTTTCTTACTTGAAGTCA
>CAOGCB011256132.1:0-14404 GCA_948266635.1 Cnidoscolus chayamansa | reverse complement strand
TCCGTTTTCACTAATTGCCAATACTCCCCATTTCAATAACCTTATACTCACTGTTTCATTTATTCTTCTCCCTCCTTTTTGCGGTTTATTCAATACCGTTATAATGGTATTATATCAAGTCTCTCTCCTTCGAAACATTTTTGTCCTTAAGGATTAAAGTCTGGAAATCACAAATTTATATTTTTAGCGTATTCCCATGTGATATCAATTGGAGAGGATCTCATCCAATGGATTAACCACTTTGTGGCAGCTTGATTTTGATGCTTAACAACCTTCCTGTCCAATATGGCTTGGGGTGAGGGTAGGGTAGGATTGATGTAGCTAGGTAAGGTGAGCGATGCTGTGATGCAAGAGTGGGTAGGTTTTAGTAGTGAAACATGGAAGACGTTGTGAATCTGGGAGCTGGGAAGGTAGTTGTAGTCCGTATGCCCCTAAAAGGTCCAAGTATTTGTGGCTTAGTTTATAATGGGAATGCTGTAGAGTTATTTGGAGGAAGGGCTGTAATTTCAGAAAGACTTGTTCTCCCACCTTGAATTCTCTCTCAGACCTTTTTCTATCAGCTAATTGCTTCATTCTTGTAGCTGCCTTAGTCAAGTGGTGTTTTAGGAGATCAATAGTTGCTTCTCTGTCTTTAAGTTGTATATCCACAACTGCCACAGAAGGATCCTTTGGCATGTAAGGAATATGCAGAGGAGGAGTCCATATAAGACCTCGAATGGGGTCATTCTAATAGAGGAATGATATGAAGTGTTGTACCAAAACTCAACTAAAGACAACCATTTGATTCCAAGAGTGGGGGGCATCTGCACACATGCACCTCAAGTAAGTTTCAAGACCCTTGTTTATTACCTCTTACTGACCATTGGTCTGAGGATGATATGCAATAGAAAACTGAAACTCCACGCTTTGCAGCTCGAAAAACTCTTACCAAAAGTTACTTGTGAATAATGGATGTCGATTAGTAACAATAGTGTTAGGTAACCCATCCAACTTGTAAATGTTTTCCAGGAAAATTTGTGCTACTTCCTTGGCAATGTAGGGATGAGATAAGCTGCAAAAATGTGGATATTTGGTGAGTCTATCAATCACTACCAAGATCACAGTCTTACCTTGAGAATTTGGAAGTCCCCTTATGAAATTCATAGTGACATTTGTGAATAGGCCTTTTGGAAGTGGTAGGGGTTGAAAAGTACCAGGGAGAGTAGAATTGTCATACTTGTTTTGTTGACATAATGAGCATTGCCTGATAAATTCCCTTACAGATTTCCGTAGTCCCTTCTACTACACCACTGTAGATAGCCTTTTCCCAGTTACTGTCACTCCAGAATGCCTTCCCACAGAGTTGCTGTAGTACAACTGTATCAACTTGGTTTTTAATTTTTCTAACTTTCCCACCACCAATCTTCTTTTTCTCCTCAATTGCCCTTTCCTCCAAGAGTATTTGGGAGATCCAGGATTGTCTTGCAATTCAGAAATAACTCTTGCTAAACCTTCATCTTCCCTCCAAGTTGATTGAATTGCTTCCATTAGTTGCTCAGAAAGCAGTTGCACAGTAATTGCAACTAATATCCTAGTGGACATTCTTGACAAGGCATCTGCTGTTACATTCTCCATCCCTTTCTTATATTTAATTTCATAATCAAAAGGCTATAGCTTAGTTAACCAAACTAACTATGCTTGTGTGTTCAATCTTTGTTTTAGCAAACACTTGAGACTTTTGTGGTCAGTTTTTATGATGAAATGCTTAGGGAGCAAATAGTGCTCGTAATGCTTAATAGCAAAAAGAATTGCCAACATCTCCTTGTCACATATAGAGAGGCTCAAGTTCTTTAGTGCTAAGGACTTGCTGATGTAAGCTACTGGTGTCCTTCTTGAATAAGGACTGCTCCAATCCCATCCAGAAACATCTATTTCCACAATGAATGTTTTTGAAAAGTCAAGCAATGTGAGGACTGGTGCTTGTATCACTGCTTCCTTGAGTGTATTAAAGCTCTTGCTGTGCCTTATCTGAACAAGAGAAGTTGTCCTTCCTCAAGAGTTCTGTAAGAGGCTTGTAAATCATCCCATAATGCCTAACAAACCTCCTGTAATAGCTTGTTAGACCAAGAAAACTTTTGAGCTGTTTAACATTCTGAGGAACATGCAATATCTATCTTCTGTGGATCTGTTTGAACTCCTGCAACAATAATTACATGCCCCAGATACTCAAGGACCTTCCATTCAAGGACCTTCTGTAAATGGAGCAGATGTTCTTCCTTGGTCATACTATAAACAAGTATGTCATCAAAGAATACCAAAACACATTGCCTTATGAGAGGTTTGAAAACAAAATTCATTAAAGATTGGAAAGGTAGAAGGAGCATTGGTAAGACCAAAAGGCATTACCAAGAATTCGTAATGCCCTTGGTGAGTTTTAAAATCTGTTTTTGGAATGTCTTTCTGTCACATTCTTACTTGCCAATAACCAGACTTGAGGTCTATTTTTGAGAATACAATAGCTCCCCCTAACACTTCTAATAACTCGGCAAACAAGGGAATTAAAAATTTATCTTTTATGGTAATATTATTAAGGAGTCTATAGTCTATGCACGTCCTCTAGGATTTGTCCTTCTTCCTTACTAACACCATAGGGCTTGCATAGGGACTTTGACTGTTTCTAATAATGCCAACATCTAACATTTCATTCACAAGTTTCTCAAGGACAATTTTCTGTTCAGGTCTATACCCGTAGGGCCTAGCATTGACAGGTGTGGATCCCTCCTTAATGGAATTGTATGATCTACATTTCTCCTTGGTGGCAATCCCTTTGGTTCTCGAAAGAGTTCATCATACTGTTGTAATAACTTCTGTAGTTCTAGCCAATTCTCCTTCAACTGTTGTGCATAGACTTTCATTCCTTTCTTGGATCTTGGAATGACCTCTCCCTCCTGCTTGATTATAAGAACATTAAGCTCTTGAGTGGAATTCCGTAACTGATTCTCAATTAGGTGATATTGTTGATCTCCAATTGCGAAGCTCATAGTTAGTGATTCAAAGTTCCAATTAATATTGCCTAATATCTTCAACCATTGAATTCCTAGGATCAAATCATAACTTCCCGAGGGTTTTAGGTATAGATCTGCCTTAAACTGCTGATTTTGCATTTCCCATTGGAAGTCTCTACATATGTATTGACAAATGAGTTCTTGACCATTTCCTACTTCTAACCATATCCCACTGATTTCTTGCCTATGCCATTTTAACTTTCTCAGTCTCTTCATTGATGAAATTGTGTGCTTCCTATATCAACCGGTATGTGCATTTTTGTCTTCCCACACATCCCCTTAATAATCATAGTTTGGTTGGTACCTGAACCCCACATGGCATTGAGGGACAACTGTCCTTCCTGTATGGCTTCCTCCTTCCCAATTTCATCAACCACTGGTTCCAATTCTTCTTCATCAATTACATCCTTCACCTGCAAAACATAGAGTTGTCTCTTTTTGCACTTGTGGCCTGCACATATTTATCATCACACCAAAAACACAGGTTCGTAGCCCTCTTATCATCCATTTATTTGCTTGTTAACAAGGTCTAGTATTTCTATTTTGGAAGTTATTGGTTCTGGGGGTGCTTGATGAACTACTGGTTTGTGACTTGGAGGTGGATGAGGCTGATTTATAGTGATTGGTTGAGGTGCTAAGGATAAGGGGTTTCTGGTACTGGTTCTGGCTACTGGAGGTTGAAGTAAATTTATAAGGTTTGGGTTTGTGTTGAATTGCTGCTACTGTTAATTCATGTAGCCCTATCAAGTGATTATGCTTCTGCTAAACTTTGTGGTTTAAACATTCTAATGGCATCTATAACTCATCATTCAATCCATATAAGAAGAAACTTAAAGATTGTTCTTCAGTAATAGATGCTTTTGGATAAAGCTCATCAAAGGCATCAAGGTATTCTTGTAGTGAACCTGTTTGTTTGAGATTTCTCAGCTCAGATAAGGGATCGTTGAAGGCAAGGCTCCCAAATCTTGCTCCTAAGGCACGTGCATATCCCTCCTAGTAATCATATTCTTCAGCTCCTCTAGTTCTCACATAGCCTTGGTGCCATTGTATTGTTTTCCCTTCCAAATGCAATGCATCAACCTTCACTCTTTCTCATGTACAATGCTTCCTACTTCAAAGAAGTATTCAACACGAAGTAGCCAGCCATCCAAACCCTCCCCATCAAACCTAGGGAACTCCAGTTTGGTAGTGATTTCCCACGGATTAATCATATCTTAATTGATTTCTGCTTGTACTGGAGCACTCCTTTGCCCTTCCATTGCTACTACTGGTCTGTTACACCAGCTAGTAGCTCTGTTAATTCAGTCACCATCTCGTGCAGCCTTGCTTCCAACCTCAGCTCTTGTCGACATTCAGATTCAAGGACAAGGTTGGCTATCTCCTTGCTCCATTCCTATGAATGGGTGCTCTCTGCCATTGATCAGGATGCAGCTTTGATACCAATTGATGCACAAAAATACTCAACAAAAAAAACATAGAATAACATTAAGAAAGATCACACAATGAGGGAATTGTCTCTTTCATTCATTAACTGATAACCTTCATTTACAAGCTTAGCTTATTCTCTATATACAGACTGGAGTAACAGAATCCTTAAATCCCAGAGCTATGGATGCATGACCAGCTAATCAGCTGGTTTCTGGAAGGTGGCCATTGCATGGTACCTTCTGGAGGAGATGACTCCAAAAGGCACAGCATCAACATTGCTCAGCTTACCGAATCGCTTGCTTTGATACACTGCGTTTCACTAATTGCCGATACTCCACGTTTCAATAACCTTATACTCACCATTTCACTTATTCTTCTCCCTCCTTTTTGCTGTTTATTCAATACCGTTATAATGGTATTGTATCATATAACAAGGTATACGACTAATTATCATCCCATATCCCTCAATACTCTTCATCTGCTTGGTAGACTGGGGGGCATTAAAGAATTAAGATAAAAATACAGGGTTCCCTTTTGGCTTTCTATTTTTTTTTTATAAAATTTTGCCCAACTTGTTTGAACAAATAATAACAATACTGGTAATTTTTTTTGGTTAATTAGGATTGTTGTGTTGTGAAAGAAAAAAGTGGTTTCTGTTAATGATGGGTAAAAATTTCTGTAGATAAGTAAGCTGTGGGGGAGAAGCTCATGCGAGGGTTCAAATTCTGCTTCAGGGGGTCTGCATCCTCAGTCAATTTATCCTCAAGAAAGTTACGGCTCCTCCTCTGGAACACTTGCTGCTGAATTCAAAACCTTGGATCAGGTAATGCAGAATGCAATAGTTTTAGACTGTGATTTTCTTATACATCTGAAATAATATGCAAGAAGAATTAGAAAGGATGATACAAGCTGACAGATATAAAATAAAACTAAGAATCCATGTTGCGTACTTGCATCTTGCTCAATGAGTAGCATTGCTCAATAAATTAGTCAAATAGGCTATGCAAGTCAATTTCTGGTGTTTTTATTATTGTTAAAGAATCTATTAATTGCAGTGGAAAAAAAAAAATCTTTTTTCATGTCTCTCTCTCCTTTTATATGCAACTAATTTGAACTTCACTTTCTGGCGACCTTTAAAGTAGGCATTGTGGTACCACCTGATAAGATATAAACTGTTTCAGTTAATCTTTTATCTATCATATTATCATATCTCGTAGTAATAAAAATTTTGTACTGCATCAATCACTTGTATATCATAATTTTTTTTTGGAGATACTTGGACTTGTACATTGTCGCTGTTCTAATTCACTTAAGCAGGAATGCAGGATATATGTTGAACTGAAAGTCAGCATAGCCCATAACATTTATCCTTGTCTTAGAAATGAAGATAGACCATCTTTGGTAAATAAAAAGAAAAGAAGAAGAAGAAGAAGAAGATAGACCATCTTCTGTTTTTATGTAGTGAATTTAATGCTGGTTGTTCTCTTCGTATATTCCTGACACTTATTCTGGGCTTCAGTTGTGCTATTAAGTTTTTGTTTAAACTAGCCTTCAGATTGTGTTTAACTTCATTTTCTGTTCTTCTTGACTGTGAGATGTATTTTTGCATTAAAAATACAAAAATGGCTTGAGCCATGGCTGAGACATGTCGATTAATGTGTTTAACTTCAGATGTGTTTTTCTCAAGTTTTTATTTTATGGCTGAGATGTGTTTAACTTCAGATGTCTCATCAGGCTTGAGACATGGCTGGTTATATTTGGTTGTTTTTCATTAAAAATGGCATGGAATTGTTAACCATAGTTCTACTTTTTTGGTGAAATAGCTCTGATCATTCTGTCTATTGAAGGAACTTTGATGTAGATTGAACTGTTATTATATTTTCAGGTGACTGATGCTCTTGAGCTTGCAGGCCTTGAGTCTGCAAATCTCATTGTTGGTATTGATTTCACTCAGAGTAATGAGTGGACAGGTTAAGCTTCAGCTTCAATACTTAGAATGTATACATTAGTAGCTTTAAATTGTGGAACATTGTTTTTAAACATGATTTGATCAATAGGTGAAAGGTCATTTGGCAAAAGATGCTTGCACCACATTGGAGATGATTTAAATCCTTATGAACAAGCAATATCCATTGTTGGAAAAGCTTTATCTGCTTTTGATGAGGATAACTTGATTCGTTGCTTTGGATTTGGGGATGGTATGTCTTGATAAATGCTTGTTTATGAAAGTTTACTTAAGAAAGATATGTGGTAACAAGTTTTACTTGTGTTGGCAGCATCAACACATGATCAGGATGTCTTCTCCTTTTATCCAGATGAGAGAATTTGTAAAGGATTCGAGGAAGTCTTAAGTCGCTATAGGCAAATTGTGCCTCACTTGCGACTTTCAGGTTTGAGTTCTAGTCCTTCGAATTCTGTTAGTAATTTGAAAGAATTTCTTCAAGGTGTTTATTTATATGGCTTACTTTTGGTATACACTTCATGGTAGTGCCAACATCATTTGCACCCATCATTGAAATGGCAATGACCATTGTTGAGCGAAGTGGTGGACAGTATCATGTACTGCTAATAATTGCAGATGGAGAGGTATTTTATCCTGTGCTTGTTTTATTTTTTACTTTTTATCTTCTGTCTAGTAGATGATCCATCTTTCTATGTGGTTTTTACTCCTTTGTTCCTATGTGTTGAGAGTTTGGAAGGGAAGTGTGTACTAAAGAACCATTAGATCTGAAAGTAAAACAATATTGAGGAACTATTCCAAGTAAAAGTTTACATTTTCAGTTGTTGGTTCAAGAATAGATTTTGTTCTTTGGCAATGGGAAAGGAAGGGAAATTTAGTTCCAAGTAAAATTGCCTAGTTTTAGCTTGGAAACGAAAATAATTTTATCACTGTTTATAGTAAAAGAAGCCTGTACAAAAATTTTAAATCATAAAAATTAGGCCAAATGACCAAAACAATTCAGACCCTTTTAGCACTATCAATTTTAGCAAGAACTTTTAATTTTACCAATTTGATCCTCAAACTTTAAAATTAGTTGCAACTATAGCAGTTAGGTCATTTGTAACCAAAATTGCATAAGTTGAACTAAGTTTTTTAATTTGTAAAAGTATTTTTTTGAATGAGAGATATGGAGATCTTTAATAAGTTCTTTTTTATCCTAATCAGCATAAGATGTTAGCAAATTCATGTCTTGTCATCTAGCGAATAATTTGACTGGGAAAACTGAAACAAATGCCAAATGTTGAGAATCAAATTGATAATATCATAAATTGTGGCTAAAGTTGAAAGTGCATGCAAAGTTTTGGACTTTTTTAGTCATTAGGTAGCCTATAAGTAAGATTGTAAACACTAAAGCCCCCTAATGCATAAGTCCGCTGGGATTTGAAGAGTGGTCGAGTACTGAGCAACTTTTAACCCGTGATGGGATTTATTGATAATATGAGGTCGGATGGCTATTGACTAGGATTGAAACTGGAGCCTGCTGGCTAGAAATGTGGCCAAGAACTAATCCACCTTTCCTTTTGTTGAAACTGAATTAATAATGTGGGGTTGCTAGATTTGAACTCAGGACAACAAGGTTAAAGAGGTTCTGATATAATTCAACCACAAAGCCTAAGCTCTCTAGCGAGTGTTCAAGAATAGCAACAGTTTTGTGGAAATGATGGCTGTGGATCAATTGTTTTAAGTGGGATTTCATCCAACGGCCTAATGCATTATATTTAATGGTCATCCCAGGTTTGTGGCCTACAGGTGCAAAAGACTATTGAAGCTATTGTACAAGCAAGGTAAACTCAGAGTAGCCAGTTTTCTGCTCCTAAATTTTTATATTCCCTAATCATTTTTCAATTGTGCATTTGTTTTCTCACAGCAAACTTCCCTTATCCATTATATTAGCGGGGGTTGGAGATGAACCATGGGACAATATGAAGGAGTTTTGTGATAACATCCCTGCCCGTGACTTCGATAACTTTCAGGCAAGTGTTCAAGGCATTTCAGAAATTTCTTCTTTTTTTTTTCTTTCTAAATTTATTAGCTTTTAATTGTTAGAAGTACTTATGAAGAATTGTCTCACTGATACCTTCATGGATATTTCTCTGTAGTTTGTGAATTTCACCGAAATTATGTCAAAGAACGAGGACATATCCAGAAAGGAGATAGAATTTGCTCTTGCTGCTCTGATGGAAATTCCCTCTCAGTATATCAAAACAGTAAAACTAAATCTGTTAGGGTAGGGAAAAAAATCTCCTTCTGGCCATCTTTTATCAATAAAAGACTATTACATCTTTTTCTCATCTTTTCCTTCTCATTTCTAATTGGCAGGTGTCAAATGGGAAGCATTCCTGAGAGAATTCCCCTTCCTCCACCTGTATGTGGAGAATCATCTTTCAACAGATCTGAACTCCGTTCTCTCAATTTTCCTCCAACTGTACATCCTTTTGAAGGAAGCAGCCAGCGGGTTGATTCAGCTCTGTTTGCAGTGAGCCAAACTGATGAAGATCTGGTAAGTTGCTTTTAAGGTGTGGAATTTTCTTTTCATCAAAGGGAAAACACTATAAAACTAACTTGCTTATAGAAATTAGCTGATTAATTTCTGAGGAAGGTTTGGATGTCATCAGATATCCTTTGATTATTTTGGAATATGCACTGTTCTTGCTTACCATTGGATGCTTTATTTTTTAGTTGCATGGAGAGTTTAGTTCAGTTGTCTAGATTCTTACACCTATTTTCCAACAATTTACTGGTTAAATTGTTATACGACTTTGACTTGAGCATAAAGATTAATTGCTATGTGGTTATTGTGCTTATGAAGTTCTGTTCCATTTGCACCTGGAATTTGAAGGAAGTGGCCTTTGACTGCGGGCATCAGGTAGTTAGCTTTTCATGCTAGTTTTTATTTAAGCTTTTACAAGAGATACATCAAATGCAAGAAGTTTGATGCATTTTTTTTTTCGTTTATGAATTATCTTCTTCTGACAGACATGTGGTGAATGTTCACAACGCTTGGTGGATCAGCCATGTCCATTCTGCAGAAGTCCAATTCAAAGCAGAACAATGTTAGGCAGCATTATATGAACAACAGAAACAACAACTCTCTTTTCTCCGCAGATGAGGACATAAAACCATATTTTAGTAAACTTTTTCCTTTCTACTTGCGAGTTCATGGGCAATGGTTAAACTTCTTGCCCTCAGGAAAAAAAAACACAAAACGTACATGGGTTTATAATCCCTGTTAAAATCGTAAGTTATACTAATTTGAATGGTTTTAAGGATGTGGATTTGTGGTTCTCGTTTGGAAGTTAGTACTTTGCTGGATTTGTAGTTCTCGTTTGGAAGTTAGTACTTTGTTGGATTTGTAGTTCTTTAACCTGGTAATTCATCATATTACATACCTTTATTGCTTCACAGCTTTCCTCTTCTGTATGCATCTTTTGTCCCATGTTTGTGTTGTGTCCATTTTCATTATCTATGAACTGAATCATGAGTCCTGATGGTGTGCTATTAAGTTGGTAGAGAACCAAAGAGCAAAGCTTCATGTGTCTATACCTGTGTAGTCTATTAGATATCGATTAGGGTAGATACCTGGCGCCAGGATCTGGTTGCATCCAGGACCGGGCGGTGAACTTTAACTGTTATTGTTCATCCCTGTAATTTGAATGGTTGAGAGGCTGTGAACTGTGGTCCTTGTTCATCCCTGTAATATCAAAACATATTATTCATTTAATAAAAATCCATCAAAACAAATGCATAAATTATTTTTTTAATATTTATCCAAAAAATTTTAATTAGAACATCTTAAGAAATTGAATACATAAATTAAATAATATTTAGTTAGTTTTTTTTAAAAATAATTTTAATTAAAATAAAAAAATTAACTTAATTTCCCTATTAAAAATAAGGTATGGATAGACTTTTTAAGAATAAATTATTATGATAAATTATCTATCTTTAAAAATTATTATATAATATTTTCAAGAAAATTATTATTTGATCTGAAACTAATTAATTAATTTTTATATATATTTTTAAAAAATATATTAATAATATTTTCTTTTAAATTATTTACTATTTAATTTTTACATTAATTTTAAATATTATTATTTATTTAAAATTATAAATGCGAAATAATTATAAAAGTGAAATTAATAAATTTAAAATTATAAAAATTAAATACTATTGAAGATTAAATTATAGAAAATAATTTAAAATAATAATATTTTAGTTATTTTTATATTTTATTAATAAAAAAATAAAACATAATTAATAATTTAAAAATACAGGATTAAATATTGATTTTCCCTTCTATTTTTTACACGTCGATGTAGCTAAAACCGCTGGGTACGAGTCTGCTTTGAGTCTCGCCCCCGACACCGAAACAGAACCAGACAGCTTTCTTCGCTTGCCGCCGGCCGCCGCTGTCAGCAATCTGTTGGGTCTTTCTCTTCTTTTAACTGCATACAATTAGGTATTGTATTTCTTATGAAAAATACTGATAATTCGTAGCCACTTTCTTCTTTAATACACATTAACTGATATTCTCTCTGTTGCCTCTGTCAATTCAAGGGTTAGCCATGTTACTAATGCTAGTTTCTTTGATTGAGTTGCGAAAATTTAGGTCAAAGACGGGTATTTTCAATTATATTTAAAAATTTATCAAATTTTTAATAAGTAGCATAAATTGGTCACTGCACAGCTGTATATATATAAACCCTATAATTACTTGTGTTTATCGCATATTTATTTATTTATTTTCTCTTTTAAATGTATAGTATTAATTTTTTGTATTAGCTTAAGTATCTGCACGTAATCCTCTTTGTACATGAGATTATATTTTCATTGTATTTCGCTAGGTAGAATGGCTAATGAAGAATATGAGGTTAATGGGAAGAGTTCTCAGAATAACGGGTGTCCAAAGTCCAGTGCAGAAAGGGCTATAAGAAGGAAGAATAAGAAGGAAAGGCAATTGCAGGAAAGTATAGAAACAGAGGAAGAACAGGAGGTCAATGAATACAGCCCTTCAGCTGGAGGGAATTTACAATCTATTGATATGAACATAGGGAATGAAAAAAATAAAATAAAGAAGAAATTATTGGAAGAAGCTTCTATAAGCAAGGAAGGTAGTAAAAAATCTGAGATTGAGAGAGGAAAGAATAGAAAGGAAAGAAAAAATCAATTATTACTGAAAATTGCTGAGGGTGAAGAGGAAGATATTGATGTGGATGCTTTTCCAGAGGAGGTGAATCCAGCATCTGAAGTTGGAAAAATTGAAACTGTAGAAGGCAAGAAAGAAGAGCTAATCGGAGTAATTCCTATAGAAAAAAGGAATCCAAAATCCAATGATGAAATGGTCAGTAAGACTAAAAAGAAGAAGAAAGAGCGGTTACTAAAGGAAGCTGCTAAGGCTGATAAGCGTGGTGTTTGCTACTTAAGTCGAATCCCTCCCCACATGGATCATGTAAAGCTTCGTCACATTCTTTCCCAATATGGAGAAATACAGAGGATCTACCTTGCACCTGAAGGTGATGAATTGATATCTCTTCAAATTTAAATTTATGTGATGGTAAGTGTTTATCATTAAAGAGAATGCATTAATTTACTCTACAGATCCGGCTGCTCGAGTAAATCGCAAGAGAGCTGGTGGATTTCGAGGTCAAGAATTTTCTGAAGGGTATGTTAAACAAAAAATATTTGTTATATGCATTAAAAATATTTGGGACTAAGGCTTTGTTGTTGTTGTTGTTGTTGTATGTTAAACAAAAAATATTTCCAAAATTATGTTAATATAGCTTTTCAAAATTACAACTAATATCTCTAGGATACTCTGCATCTCTCTCTTTCTGTATGTATATCTATAACCACGTACTTGACATTGTATCTTTGATTTTGTTTAACCTAGAAAGATTGCATTAAATTGCTATTGAGGTCATCAACTGATTCTCCTCGTCTATGACCTGCAGGTGGGTTGAATTTACCAATAAGAGCGTCGCGAAAAGAGTTGCTAATATCTTAAATGGTGAACAAATAGGTTGGTAATTACTTGAGATGGTTCTTTTTCATCTAAAATTTCAGATGTATTTTATGTATAAGCTCCTTGGTATTTTTATTTGTATATATCTTGGGGAGTGGAGTAAGAATTAGCTGTTGAATAGAGAACCCGATAAAGCCAAAATGTGTTGGAAATATGCATGAACAAATGCATATTTTCCTCTAACCTAGCTGCTTGGCCTCAAATTCCTATTCATATGCTCTGTGGTTTTTTTACTTTCATTTCTGTCTGTTTGTGTTGTTGCCCAAACGAAGAATGGTTTGCTAAATGTCTTATGCTCATTTTATTTTTCGAAATACTCCATGTTTTTCAAGATGTCTTCCTTCTCATGTTTAATTACACAGTGAGAAGTTTGAGTAGTTCATGTTATCTGCAATTGTTATCTGCTTGTGTTTTCCTTTATTTATGTGTTATTTTTTTCTTTTCTGTTTAGGTGGCAGGAAGAGATCACAATACTATTATGACCTTTGGAATATCAAATACTTGAGTAAATTCAAATGGGACAATCTTACTGAAGAAATTGGTAGAGAAGTCATTCTTTTACTATATCATATCATGCTTAATATTTCACTGCATGTCTAAGTCCGGGTGTTTCTATTGCAGCTTACAAGAATGCTGCAAGGGAGCAGAAATTAGCTCTAGAAATTTCTGCTGCAAAAAGGGAGCGGGATTTCTATCTCAATAAAGTGGATAAATCTCGTGCCTTGAGTTGTATAGAAGCACGATTAAAAAAGGTAATAATTTTGACCTAATTCAGGTTACCAATTTTTTAGATCTCTGATGATTATTGTAAAATTTAAAAAAAGGAACCGAGGTTCTTTGGCTTGGCATCTTTAGGTTCTCACATATTTTAAATTTTACATTTGGAAAATAACTTCCGAGTCCTTTATAGGATTGGTTTAACTGTATTTGGCTTGGAACAATACTTGGATAGTGTCACAACTAAGTAATTCCATGGCAAAGTCTTTGTTGTGAGACATATTTTATTAGCATTTGTTGGAATCACTAGCATAGCATTATACATATCGTGAAGCTACTGGGACAAATGGTCTTATCTTGTTCTTGAGATGTTGGCTCTTCATTCCCTTAGATGCTTCCTGGCTAGTTGTGTTATTTGGACACAGCTCAGACATGCCAGGCCATGTATCAGACCTTTCTATGTGAATCATATCTGTGCAAATTGATCAAGTTTCTACAATCGAGTGAAGATAAGAAGAAACAGGCAGATAAGGAGTGAGGAAAACAAGTGAGCGGTGTCTGTGTCTAGATTTTGTGAATTTTCATTTTTGAGTCCCTGTTCTTTTTTGAATCTGTATCTCATGTTCAGTGAATATGTTAACATGGCTTTAGGTGCACTCCTTGCTTTTATCTTAATATGCCTCGTACATGGCAATCGCATCATAGAATATTACAACAAAATGCCATGCATATTACATCAAATAAAACAAGTATTTATAATGCATGCCTAGCCCTAATGGGTATCGAAGAAAGTAAATTGGAAGATGGTGAGTGTAAATGCACTAGAGGGCATTGTCTTGAATGAAATGTGGATGCTACATGCACGGCGTTAGTGCACATGCTGACATGCATGCCATGCACATTAAAAGAAGGAAGTGATCTTCAGAGAGAGTGTGTGTTCCTGACATGCGATTCAATATTTTGATAATTGGTAATGCCTTTTTTCTTCATCTTCTCTTTGCACGAGGAGACCATTGACATGAACTTGTAACCTGTAATCCAATATTTAGTTCCTGAAACCATTTGAGTTAAACAAATGTTGTAATTGAAGTTTCTTAATTTGATATTTCAGCCCTCAAGTTACATGTCATAATATCAAAGAAATCCCACTTCTGTAAATCCAATTTATGGACGTTTGAGAAAAGTGAA
>CAOGCB011255420.1:0-12955 GCA_948266635.1 Cnidoscolus chayamansa | reverse complement strand
TCTCTTGCTGACATGAGCTTTAGCTCTAATAACAGATCAATGCACGCGCCATTACCGTACGTGCAACACGTCCCAGAACAAAATTCACAGCCTCTCTGGTGCGCTTGAAGCACACGCTCCAGTTAGGAACAGGCCAATTAGCATACAGAGTCCTCAGCCTCGCCTCATGTGACAATAATGACTAGCCAAACCTCAGTTTCATCCCAGGCTGCATGAAACTACCCATTACTCTCACTCCGTTCAAAACAGAATCATTTTTCCCAATTTTGCCTTCGATTTTCCAGTTTATTTCTTCAATCCCATGTAATCTCTGACTGGAAAGTTGCCAGATTTTTCCTGTTTCGGGGTGAAACGGCTTTGAGTTGTTTTCATGGCAGGAGAGAATCTAGCGCAGATGGCAAATGCTAGGCGGCCTTGTTTCTTCGAGATTTTCTCATCTAATTTAACCTCGGATCGACTTGTAGTTTCTCCTCCTTTCTCATGTTTCGTATTTTCTTTGATTTCTCTGTATTCCTTTCTGTTCCATTTTCGTTTTTGTTAATCTTTGCTTACTCGCCTTTGTTGATCATTGAGCAAGGAAATTAGGGTTTGGGGCTTGTGTAGTTTTATTCAATTGTTCAAAAAATGACTGGGCATTATTTTTTTTATCATAGGTTCAATCAATTATAATATACTAGAATTTCCGTTTTTCAAAGGGGGAATTGCATTATGATGGGTACTGTAAGTTTCTTTTGTTCCTGTTTCCTCATAAAAATATTTGTTGAAAGTTTAATGATTTCACTGAAGAAATGTTTTCGTTGTTTGTGCTGCTTTGGTCCAGGCTTTTCTATTCTAACTTATCCCTGAATTAGGTTGGCGAGGGGGAGGGGGGGAAGAAATTTACTTTACTTGTGTACATTTATTGAATAACACTAGCTACATTGTTCTTTGGCAGAGAATACCTGTAGGATTCACCAAACATATGGGAGGACGAATATCTGGATCAGTTTCTTTAACTGGTCCTAGTGGGAATGTTTGGCCTGTTAACTTAACTCAGCTGGACAATGATATGTTCCTTGATCATGGATGGCCAACTTTTGTGAAAGATCATCTTATAGAATGCGGTGATGTTTTAGTTTTCAGATATGATGGAGAGTTGTGTTTTTCAGTGCAAGTATTTGATATAAGTGCATGTGAGAAAGAAGCTGCATTTCATTGCAAATGCAGCCAAGATCCCAGCCAGTTGCAAAGAAGTATTGGGCAGAAGAGAGAAAGGGAGGAAAAAGCTGCATCTTCAGATAGAAGTTGTGACTACGGGTCAAAAAAAGTTAGGGGAGACTCATCTGAACTGTATTCAGAACACATAAACAAAAACTTGGGGGCTGGAGTGGTTATAAGTGTAAAGGAAGGGTGCCAGCTTGAGGAGGTAATTACAAAAAGCCGAGAAGAATGTTCCTCCCATGAAAAATGTTATAGTCCACGCCCAATTTCTGTCATCCCCTCGCAGTCAAACACTTGCTATCCACATTCTGGTAAGAAGTTAATTTCCACTCTTTGGGTTTTGCATCCAGGAATCTGTTTTTCCTTACATTGAGATGCATTTTATCTAGATTTATGAAGATTTTGTTGCTTGGTTGATCTTCCTTAGGTCATTTTCCTGTAAAAACAGGAATAGGAAATATATCCAATTTTAAATTGCATTATGAATACAAGTTTCTGTTATAGGCTAACACCAACATAAAAAAGGATAGTATACTAGAATTTCATATCAAATTTTCTCTATAGCGAATAACAGTTCACAAAAAAATTTTGTTTTTTCACAAAAATTATGGAATCATTTCCTTCTTGAAAATAATTTGAAGAGGTTTGATCATATGGCTTGACTAAATGCCTTCTGTTTTCTGAATTTTGGCATTTTGATCTTAAAAAAGAGGCAGATGGCCAGCAAAGAACTGGCAAGGAAGATAAAAATAAACCTGACAAAGGTTATGGATCAATATTATCACAACGCGAGAAAAGAGTTGCACAGTCTTTTATATCTTGCTTTCCATATTTCGTGAGGATCATGAAAAGGTTCAACATCAGTGGTTCATACACTCTGGTGAGTAGACTCCCTAGTATTTCTTTTTTTTAATTTGGCATGAAGAGAGGGTGATCATTGAGTGTATCATGTATACTTTTATGCTACTTGTTAACATAGTCCATTGCTTTCTGTTTTTTATTTGGTGCAGAATATACCATATCAATTTTCTACAGCTCATCTTCCAAATTGCAAAACAGAAATTGTCCTTCGCACTGTTAAAGGAGCATGTTGGACTGTGAATTCTGTGCCGACAACAAGAGTGCACACAAGTCATACTTTCTGCGGAGGATGGATGGCATTTGTTCGCAGTAATGACATCAAAATAGGAGATATTTGTATTTTTGAACTTGTGCGCAAATGTGAATTGCGTGTTTTTATTCTTCGAGTTGGAAAGGAAGTCCTGGAAAACCAAAGTGGAGAAGTAGCTTCTAATGAGGCAAGTGTTGGTTGCACTGCCACTTCACGTAAAAGTGATACTTTTCCAAAGAAATCCAGAAAAAACACTTTAAAGGTCCATTCACAACCCATCACAAAGGTAGAAATATGTGATAAAAAGGGGTCTAATAAGAGTCAAGCAGGTACCAATCACACAAGGAAATGTAGCATTGCAATGAAGAGTTCTGCTAGTGCTATGCTGTGCTCTCAGTCAAGAGCTGGCAATGAAAAGTTGCGTAAGTGATCCAATTTTGTTCCAGGTTCTTCATTTAAGAATTTGCTTTTATGGGCTTCCTTGCCTCTTATAATTTGTTGTTAGTTTTCTAGTGTTATTTATTTATGCACATTGGCCTTTTTTCGTTTGCTTGTATCTTTTCTAGATTTTCACCATGTTTAGCAGAACTGCACAATGGTTTTATATGCAGTCTTCAGAAATTTGTTTTTTGTAACATAAAATGTTCTGTTTTTACTGTTCCTTGTTGCAACACAGAGGTGGCCATTAACTGTGGAAAGAATTTAGATGTGAGTTCACATGATGGAGCCGGTGGGAGAGTGATGTTAGCACTCAATGAAGAGAAAGCAGCGAAGTCTTTTAACTCACATTTTCCAAATTTTGTCAGAATTATGAGGAAATTCAATATCAGTGGTTCACATACTCTGGTGAGTTTCATTTTTAATTTGTACCTTTGATTATCTGACTAATTTTTTTTAACAAAGGATTTATATTTGGATAATAATAAACTTGTATGCATGTACTACCAATTGGGAAGATCCCAAAAACAGTAACCAACCATCAATCAGAAGGAATAATTTGTGAATAGAGGATCTCTCCTGACTAAACTAATATATTAACTAGGGGTGTACAAACTGTCGGTTCGGTTTCGAACCAAACTGAACTTGAAGAACCGAACAATCGAATTCACTATTTTCTTAAATTGAACCAAACTTTTTATAGAAACCAAACCTAATCGAACCGAAATATTTTGGTTCGGTTTCTATGGAACTGAAATTTTTTTCTGAGCTGTATATTCTTTTTTTTTTTTCTTCCCATATTCAAACACACATCTACACAGTAACATCACTAAATCAATCTCCATTCAACATTCACAGTTACACATCCTTCAAAATCACAAATCCACGACCAGAAATTCACAATCAAAATTTCACATTCACAGTTTCTCACAATTTCACATGTAAACTCACTGATTCGGTTGTCGGGGAGAGATGGGAGCACTATACATTTTGGGGGTGAGTCGGGAGCAGTGAGGGGGGGTGATAGGGTGAGGAAGTCGACTCTGTTGAAGGGTGTTGGCGTTGGTCGTTGGGTAAGGGAGTCGACATTGAGGGGAGAGAGTGAGAGACAACCACAGAGGCAAGGCAAGGGCGCGAGGGACACAGAAGCACTGCATGCTAGAGCGCAAGACGGAGGAGGACCGCTGGAGAGGCGCATCACCGGATGGAGAGTAGGCGAGGCGATTATGCAATGAGTGAGGCAACTATCGAGTGCGACGGCTTGAGCACTGGCTGGAGTGGCCGAGTGGAGACTGGAGCAAGTGAAAGCGAACGGTGGTGAACGGCGAACGAACGGTAGGCGAACAACGGTACGACGGCAGAGGAACAGCTGCACAAGGCAGGTGGATGAGAGAGTGAGCGACGAGATGGTAAGATGGGATTTTTTTAGGTTTGAGAGCCTAATTAAGTTCACCGTTTTAGGACTGATTTAGGTTTAATTTATAAATATGGGTTTGTGCTAAGGCTAAATATGTATATGGGCTGGGTATTGGTTCAGTTAGTTTGGTTATTCGGTTTATTAACACAAATTAACCGAATCGAACCAAAAATCAAATATTTTTAAAATAAATAACCGAATCAAATCGATTTTTCTAAAAAATCAAACCGAACCGATTGAACCGAACCTATTCGGTTGTTCGATTATAACCGAACAATGCTCATCCCTAATATTAACAACTTGCCTTAATGGTCTTTGAGGTTCCCTTGTTTTTGCATTCCCTGTTTGAAATTGACACTGACAAGACTCAGATGTTTGATCCTCCATTTCACTTCGCATCAGATCAGAAATTGTTTGGTTTGTTATTGAACCTAATTCCTTCATTATTTAAAGAAATAATTCAAGACGATGGCAAAGTGAGTTTTCAATTTTGTAATTCTGATCTTGGATGGTTCTGCAGCCCTTGCAAGTTCATGTGTTCTGGTGCTCTCAAACATACATATATGCAGGCATTATTTTAGTAATTTCTTCACCATTATGGTTACTCCCAAGGGTCTTCCTGGAAGCTTGTTGAGATACGGTTGCTAACTTGCTATACAGCATGAATGATGCTTGGATTAATCTCATTCATCTTGAAATTTCTTTGATAAGCATGCTGGGCCATTCAAGGGTTTCTGGAGTTCTTTCTCTTAGGATAAACTCATAACATGTGCATGAGTTTTTACTGACAATAACCATTGTGCAGAAAATTCCTCATCAGTTTTCTGCAGCACATTTCCCCAACTGCAAAACAGAGATAGTCCTTCGGAATTCACAAGGAGAATGCTGGACAGTGAATTCAGTCCCAGACTCGAAAGGGCGAAGAATACATACATTCTGTGGAGGATGGATGGCCTTTGTTCGTGATAATGATATCAAGATGGGGGATGTCTGCATATTTGAACTTGTTAGCAAGTGTGAAATGCTGGTGCATATATCTGGAGTAGGAGGAAAAGCATTCCAGTCTCCTTCATGAGGCATGTGGAAACAGTAGAAGAATTCGGTCACCACTAAACAAATATTTGGGTGAGAAGTCCATTATTCTCTGTTTGATTCCTGTGCATGTGTCTCGTGAACTTTTTGCATGACTGTTGACTATTGGCATCACGGGAGCTGTTTCTTAACCTACGAGCTCTTGCTGTTACATCTTCAATGCCATATTAGCAACTACTCTTCTGAACGCCATAACAAATAGACATAACTGGAGAAAAATTAGATGGTGTGATTTTTGAATACCAAGATCATGATTAGCTTTTTCTAAATGTTAATTGGCAAGATTTTGACTCTTATAATGGAAATGACTTGAAATGAAAGAAATAAGTTACAATTATGTTATTTCTGGGTTTCCAAAACAAGTTTGGCTCATAAATGTTTCATGAGTTTGTTACTTCTACTTTTGTCTTGCTTTTGCCTTGTAATGGAGCAAAGGCATGAGTAGAGCACCAGAACTATACTTGATTTTCTTTCACGCCCACATGCTTGCATGCCTGAACTAACGTCTGCAAATGTGATTCGCATCTTGTTAACTAACGTTAATGCTTTTCATGAATCATTTATATGGTTTGAATGCAGGTTGGGCTTCATTTTGGTGTTCAGAAGATCCGACTAGGTAATATTTGTAGGGGCAAGTTGAAGTGCTTTGTACATGCATACTGAAGGAAAGAAATATCGCTAATGGAGATGGAAGTGGAAACATCTAACCGTTTTATGATTCAGTTGCTTGCTTCCTGCCGAAGTTATCCTTTTATGAAGAAGCAACCACCTTGAATGCACATACAATGTATATACAGTGCTTCTGTTCTTGTAGCTTGCACTTGCAGCTCCTAGCATGCACCGATGACAAAACTAAGGTTGTCAAGTAACTGTAGAAGTAATTGGACTCGGAAAATTAAACTTAATTCTACCTGGTAACATTGCTAGTAAATTGTCTCTTAGCACACTAGTCAAATTTATCAGTAGGCTTAGTAGTTAATTACCTAGCGGTTGCGTAAACCTAGTCTCAAAACAGTTCTTTGCTGCTGGAATCCTCCATTCTGACTGCATATTTCCCTTGTCGCTTAACGTCCTTGACCATGTCAAGGAACAAGGAGTAGAAAATTTAGACTCCAAGGATGATCTGGCGTTCTAAACATTAAATGGCAACTGATGGTGCATCACCCATCAGCCGTTAATCTTGGATGTTTGAGTGTTGGAGAAAAATAAGAGGATATGCTGTTAGATTTTGGACATTATAAAAAAAGCTGAAAAAGATGTGTCATGACTAATCAAGAACTAGCATCTTTAACAGTTGAATGTCTTCTAATCTCAGTTAAAAAAGATCCTTAAGTTTTTAGATCTTGCTGGATTTGCTCTATATGAAACAATTCAATTAACATGATTTGACAGACAAATATACACTTGTGAACAGTTGGCACATTGGCCATATAGATGGACTTTTTCTTTTTACGTCCCTCGATACCAGCCAATCGTTTTGTTCTTCACCTTATCCACGTAAATCCCAATACAGAAAAGTGGGCAGTGCTTCCTCTCCTGTTTTCAAGTTCTATCAAACACAGGTAATTCTTTCTCATTCATTTACTCCTTTGTACCTGGCGATTCAATTTTACACAACTTTTCTCCCTAAATAATTATTTCATTTTCCCTTCTTTTTTACTTTTTGGTATTGTCCACTCTACAGCTATGGCGAAAACTGCAGCTGCTTTCACCCCTGCAAGGGTCACTAACGCAGCTGTGAGTTTCATAGCAAGACCCAGAAGAGAAGGAACCAGGTGGTGTATATAAAAGGACTGAATTCCTATGGGGGTCTCAAAGCCCACAACAGTGTGGTCTCCTTAGGCATGCCAGACAGCACTGATCAGTGCTTTGCGAATATGGTTAGTTCAATTAAAGCTTCATCAAATGGGAAAGGAAGAGGTGGAGGTGCACTGTCCTCCAAGTGCAATAAGGTGGGAGAGATTTTTGAGGTTGCTGCCCTAATGAATGGCCTTGTTTTTATTGGAGTAGCTGTTGGATTTGTACTTCTCCGAGTTGAAGCTTTTGTTGAAGAATCTGAGTAAGCCTTTTCGTTCAAAGCCAAGAAAATACCTAATGGCTAGACGATGATCCAATCTTTTTATTTAATGTAGAACTCAATTGTTTGGAATGCTCAACTAAAGGTCTTCTTGTAGAATTTGTACTAGAATTTCATCCTTCATTGAAAAGCATTGCTACTTAGCTAAGCTTCTTAATTGAAAGCAGTGGTAGCTTTAACTGTTTCCACAGCACAGCATCGCACTAAAAAAATTTAGCCCTTCCATTTCAAACAAGAAACAAAGGCCATACTATAACTTCGCAACCGATTGGTGAAGGCATCACATTTTCAATGGGAGGTGCCAAAGAGTATTTGATGAACAATATTTGATTTTGCAAGTTTCATCATCAGTGCAAGCACTTCGCAATTGTGGCAACCATGCACGAAAAATGAAACCTGATTACCATCATTTTCATTCAACTCGTAAAAAACTTGAATCGTGTGGTAAAGGGAAAAATATCTATTCAAGCCTCTGAATATCACAGAATGTGAATTTCAAATCAATTATTTTTATAGGCAAAGCAAAAGATGCTGCAAAATTTAAAACAGAACAGTATAGCAGCCTTGTTGGAGGCCGGCCGAATCCAACATCTAGAATTCTTCAATATGTTCCAAGAGCCTATCCTTGGCCATGTAGTTTTAGAGATGGTACTGCACTTTCTCAGGATGAGGGTCTTTGACATGCAGAAAAGAGTTGCAAACTAATAAAAGCCATCACCAGAGATGTGAATAGTTCGAAGCCTACCACTTTTGGGAAATGCCATCCCAATCCTCTTCTCAGATAACTGCAACAGCCATTATTTGGCAAGATAGTTAATATAACTGCTATCACACAAATGGCAAAATACCTTTATGCTAATAATGTAACCTTGTGATGGATGGCATGGTTGCCACAATGCCTGCGCATGCATATATTATGGGAATCAAGGTCTTTGGTTTGTTTTTGCGAAGCCACATAAGAGATCCTAATGCAGCAAGGGATATACTCAGCACCTGAATTCAGAAAGAGTGATAATAAAAATCAATGAAAAGAGAGAATTTTTTGTTTCATTTTGAAATATCAGCAGCAACAAATTTAGAGTCACAAACTAATATTTTTATCTGCTAGTTTAAACAGAAAATATTCTCCCAAAAGCAGCCATAGAAAATAAATTACACGGGTACAGAAAGCAAGTATACCAGGTTCGCATTTGCTTCAAGGCCTTGCAGAATGTAATCCCATGTGAATTCTAGTCCTCGAGCTCCAACCCATAGAGGTGCCAGTCTATGTAAAATTGAATCAGCAAAGGCCCACCCTGCAACGGGAAAAAGTGCTTCAGAGCCAAGGAAGATTGATAATACATAACCAAGGCCAAATGAAAAGAATACATTCCTATCTCACAGCTAATAATGCATATTTGGAAGGAATGGCTAAAAATTGCACATATGCGCTATAAATCTCTGTAGCAGTTTGTGCCATAATATTCAAATGTTAATAAGATAAACAGAAAAAAAGAGATCCATGAAACACACTGGATGAAAGTCACAGATCAAGATTGAGAGACAAAACAGTTGCATTTGGTTTGAGAAACTGAATTGCAAAATATAGTTGCTGTTCAAATGAAGTAACTTGATCAACTTATACTTACCAAGTCCAACAGCTTGAAATTTATGGTTTTGAGAGATATTTCTGTGAGTCAACTGGGTCAAGGCAAAGTACAGTCCAGCAACATCTACGAAACCAATTAAAGCTTTCAACAATTCCTGAAAGTAAAGCACATTCAAGATATAAGATTAAAAAACAAAACAAAACAAAACACTGGTCGGTTAGATAGGAAGACAATATCTAAGAGCACATATAGAAAGAATGAAGTGAAAATCCCTCTGCCTTTCAGAGACCTATAACGTAACCAAATCTAAAATTTAAACAAGTAGCATAAAGAAGGGCCACAAAGCTATGAAATACTATATTAAGGTACTCTGTCTTCTGTCTGTCATTAAAATTTCAAATTCACGAAACAAGTCACAAAGATTTAGTACTGTCATTAAAAAGGCAACAATTTATAAAATACACTAAAAAGATTTAATTTTTGATAATTGAGTGCATTTTTCAAGTCAAATTGAAGTCATAAATAAGCTTATGAGAAGGGTAACAGATGTTCATGTCAAAGATAACACAGTGTGTGTTTGTGAGCATACTATCACATTGAAAATACCCATTGGACAGCTTTGAAGTTCACCTTCCTACAGATAAGTGATATTTGAGTACCGAGGAAGAATAGCATTGAAGCCTAATAATTTGTAAACTTGGGTTTGCATTTACAAGCACCAACTGGTCTTCTTGGATGGGAAAAAATAGAGCAAACATTTCAAACTCAGGTAAATATTTTATACAAATAAATGCATAACAACCTCAAATCAACATGTAAAATCTATATGCACCATTACAAGTAAAAGAAAAAAGCATTGCAAATTACAGGCGAGAATTTACCTGATATGGATCAAAGCTATCATTCTCAGACACCTTGAGAAAAGTGGCCAAGCAAACAAGCTGCCAACACATTGGTGAAACCATAAAAAATTGATTTAAGATAGAAACAGCATAACACACAACAAATTCCCAGAAAATAAAAGAGAGCATAAAATGAGATCTTAGTAAGCATATGTGAACCAGCATTACCAACCTTTACTAAAGCTGTCCCAAGATAAACAAGAGCAGCCTTAACAGAGGTTCCAAGGGTATCATACTCCGACCTGCAAGATAAGTTGCACAACCAATTAGCTAGCTACACACTCAAATCAAATACATCTACCAGAAAACCAAAATTCAATCGTAAATCAGTGAACTCATTCACGCGATTTATTCATTTAATTTGCGAATCAGAGATGGATTCAAAACAGTAAAATCGAATCGGAGAAACAGATCTGTAAATTAATCCAAACAACTCATTTGATTATTCTCTATGATGTTCAAGCAAGAGAGCACGTACAAGGGAGTAGCGGAGTAGTAAACAGCGTGAGGGCCGAAGGTGAGAATTGCACAGTTGAAGAAGTGAAACAACGTCATCTCCGACTTCTATCTGTTAACTCTCTCTCCGCTTGCGAGATCGGAGACAAAAGAAGCCGGAACACACGCGGGAGAAGAGAAGCCGTCTTCAGATTGGGCTCCAAAGTTGGGCCAGTTTAAGCAATTGAAGGCCCTGGGAGATGGGCTTGGATAGTACTAAGCCCATTATTAACGGTGCTCCACCCGTTGAAAATCTCAATCGATGGATTAGCTCTGAACTCGATAGTACCTATCCTTCCCTCACTCTCCAAAGAGAGATGAGTAAATCATACTTGTATTATCAAACCGACAAATAACTGCTCTTTTCAATGACTGGTTCCGGCATAAAAAAGAACATATCAAGAATTACATAGAAATACCTATATAGTTATGTCTATTTGTTTGAATCAATTTCATCTTTGACTATTTTCATATCTCTTGTTTTATCTCCATGACGTTCACATTCACATGGCCTTCAATAATTATTCCACTAGGAGCTAAAATGGTATGATGATACATGTAATGTGATTAATATGGGGATACTGTCATATGTTTCCAAATTCCTAATTGAACTTGTCTGGTTGTCTTTTCTTTCTACCCACCAAATGGAAGCATTCCATGCAAGTACAATTCACACTATGTAGCCTTTCTCAATACCATCACTGCCTCTAGAAATTTCACCTACAAGATCAAAACTTTCATCATCACCCTTTCTTTCTTTTCCAAAGAACTTTTCTTATATACCCAGAAAAAGATAATCAAGATCAAGTTAAAATGGTTTGTGGGTAATACTTGTCACCTAAAGGGAATTCGATCCAAGACTGAACCACCAGAGAAAAGTCCAAGAGGTCCCTAATACTATTAAGATTATAATTTTGATCCAAGTGGTTCATGTATTTCGAAAAACAAATAAACCAATCGCCCGATCTAAAGATTGAAAGCTGATGAGAGCATAAATCAAAGAGTGTAGAAACAAGAGAGCATAAATCAAAGAGTGTAGAAACAACATCAATAGAAGTTGTATTGTAAAAAATTCTCCTTCTTGCATGCCTAGCAGACAAGGGATTGTTGGTACAACAAAGACTAGCAAACTATTTCCAACCAGAAAAGATGACCATTTACAAACAATGGACATATCATTTTCATGTTTTAACATCAGTGTTAATGACAAGAGGAACAATACAATAAGCATAATAATGAGAAGCAAAAAATTGTAAAACTTTATATAATATTCTAATAAAAACAATAAAGAACTAACTAGAAGAGACACCCGGAGATCCACGGCAACCACAATAAGCAATATAACGGGTTAAACTTCAGAACTTAAACATTTTATCATGTATATATATAAGTTTGTATTGGTATAGTATGAAAGATTAAATTTCACTCACTGTATATAAATTTATATCTTTGTAATATTAAGATATATGAACTTTAATTTATAACATAAAAATACATGAATTTTTAATATTTATAATACAAAAGTACGTGTAACTTTTAATTAGACCTTATCTTGAACGGATTTGTAGCAGACACCCAGACCTCCGACATCATTGTGAACGTCTGCTGTCATGTACATATATAAGGAGTTAGCGAGAAGAGGCATTTGGAAATCCATAACAGCTGCAAACTTGTTAAACTTCATTTTATCATGTACGTGAAAGAGAACCATATTAGATATAAAAAATGATAAGGACATATGTATTGAAAAAGAAAAAAAGAGAGACAAGCACAAATTTAACGGATTAAAGGGCTTTAAATGTAGAAAGATCATGCAGTTTACTGTATGACCCCATTTTGATAAGTTTCAAAGTTAAGAAAAGATTAAAAAAAAATAGAAATGGATTTACAGTAATATGCTGGGATCACCACCGATGAAATAGAAGGTGGTACAATTTACGTCAGAAAGTTGTATTCGCTGTTGAAAGGGAAAAGGTGGTGGGATTTATTTTGGTGATGCTGACATTTGAGGTTTAGTTTGTTTTTATCATCTATTAATGGAGGGCTTGACAATTGACAGGCAAAAAGGGCAATTTATTTTTCTAGCAAATGTTGGAAAGTGTCAAAGGAAGCAGCTGGAGATGTGGAACGTAAGCTTCGGACAATACATAATAATATTAAATTTTATTACATCTTTGTGGTCCATCAGACAATTAACTCTTGGAAAATGAGAGTGCTGCCTGACTCATCACCACATAATATTTATTAGTAATCAACCAAATTCAACCCAATGTGAGATTCGTAGATGCAATGATATGGCTATTTTACTTAATTTACATTTTGGAGCACAGCCAAGAAAACTAGATTTCATTTCATTACCATGTACGTATATGATTAACTTAAACATTAATCCTTCAAGTAATAAACATGGATAGAAGTATGAAAATGTCGACATGGGGACTTGGAAATTTGGTAATTAGTTGACAGAAAAATGTAAGTTCTGATTTTGGCTGAGTAAGGCTTTAACCAGGAGCAGGAGCAGAGCAGGAGCAGGAGCAGCTGTAATAGGACCAAAGTAATAGACTAAGTTTTCAAGTCATAGAGGCCACTCTGAAAATCCCCAACAAAAACTGAAAACAGGCACATGATCTGCCT
>CAOGCB011254611.1:0-15758 GCA_948266635.1 Cnidoscolus chayamansa | reverse complement strand
GCGGCTGTTATGGAAGTAATGGATGTGAATGGTAGTTTATAAAGGAAAAATGATGGCCACAGGCACCTAGAAGGTCAAGGGATGTGTTTGTGGTCAAAGAAGAAAACGTGGAGACAGTTGCGAAGAAGAATCCTTTCCTTTGTCTGACGTAAGACAATATTGTTTTCATGGCCTGGAATTTCCCACGGGGGTTGAAATCTCTAACTTCCAGAAGTAGAAATATAAGTTGCAGAAACGGAGCCATCCAATTTAGACCGCCGGCGACTAAAATAAGAAGTATGTAATGATTATTATCTCATCTATATTTTGACATAATATATTAAGTATGATTTTTTTTTTTGGGTGGTGGATTGAATATGATACTACACTTACCACCAGAGTATGAAAACTAAAATCTTGAATTTTGGTATTAGGACAACATTAGTTTTGTAGATATGTTCTGGTTTTCTTTTTTTTTTTTTTCAGACAGACGTCAATGCTTGAAGAAGATTGTGTTGTGGTCTCTTATGGCTTTCAAATTGCAATCTTTTTTTTTTTTTTTTTTATGAATTATGTTAGAGATTTACGTGTTTAGTGATTATTTGGTAAAACACTGTCAATGTATTTCTATTAATGGAAGTTTTTTATTTTTATTTTTTTAAACATACAACAACAATAATTATTAATCTCAAATCAGTTGGGTCGACTGTATAAATCATCTAACAAGATAAGCTCACAATTAATATCAACTATCACACATTTTAGACTCTTTTCATTACGTGAATTTTAAATCTCTATTTAAGTGTATTACTGACTAAATTCGCATCAATATTTAAGGCTCGTAAGTATTTATCTATTACTTCATTCCAAACTGTTCTACGTCTAACTCGATCTTTCTTAACCCCATCAACCATTAAATTTTTCAATTTGCGAACTGCCGCATGGAGAAATATTCGTAAAACATGTCAAAAACATTATGCATAAATTAATTAACAATCATTATGCATTGTGTTGCTTTTCAACTAATTATTATTATATATATAAAATATAACATTTTTTTATTACTTTAATATATAATAATTCGAAATTAGAAAATATTTAAGTTTTGAAATTTAAAACATACAATGTGAAACCATATTAGAGATTAAGATGTAGTATTAGAATAAGGGGAAAAAAATGGATGACCAAAACATAATATTAATTCCTTTCCTTTTTCAAAAAAGGATATTTTATTCATAAGTTTTCTCATATTCAATATATTAAAATTTATTACTTCTAAAAATATTTTTAAAAAAATAATATAAATAAACAAAATATTTTACAAAATAATATCAACTCCTCTTCTTGGCTGTTGCAAGTTGAACTCCAAACTAGGCTGTGAACGTCTGTTGGGCTTTCTTTGGATAATAAAAAAGAAAAGAAAACGTCTGTTGGGCTTTAAAGCAAAGCTATTAAGAGGCCCAATTCAGTGACGCTTGGTTGGTTGCAGAGATTTTTCTTACTATTTTCCCCCAGTTTTTGTACCCGACAAGTAACTAAACGAGCAGGCAGGTTCAGATTAGAGTCCCCCCCCTCGGGCAAGCTAGAAATGTCAGTAGCCTGCAGTGTATTTACCATTTTCTCTAACAAAAATAGAGTAAATTTTACACCGCTTCAACAATAAAAAGCTAACGCGCACCGCAAGAAAATTTTACAAACTTGGGAGAATTGCATCTTCCATTAGCATGTTACAAAGTCGATCTCCATCTTTTTCCTTTTTGCAATTATTAATGAAAAACTGTCCTATTCATCATTTATAGCACATATGAAATGGTGACAAACACAAAAAATTATCTAACAAGAGTTAGTTCATCTTTCTGCTTAAGGAGATCTATAATACACTAGCTGTGCTAAGTAAGCAAAAACTGCAACCATTGCCACCTGCCCCTGTTTTCAGGTCTCGAAGGACTCAAAAACAGCCTTCATTTCTAAGTCAGTTTGGATTCCTTGCCATTTGCTGTGGCAAGTGGGGTGCTTGTTTTCAGCCAGTGGAGTCCTACTGGAGGTACCAGACACGCAATTAAGTAATAGCTTAACTCACACTTGGCTGCATCACTGGAAAGAAGGACCAATTCTTGCTGACACCATCTTCTTTCCCAACATCACTTTCACTTTCATTGACCCACCAGTCTGGATCAGTATTAGGCTTATGAGAATCTCCTCCATCAGCATTGTCAAAGTTGAACTCTTTAAGAGAGCCAAGAGTTATGGACCGATGCTTCTGATGTTGTGCTGCGTTCTCCCCATCTGTTGACGCTTTTCCGGGGTTCTCCTTAGATGTTTCACCAACTCTTGAATCAAAATTGTTAACGATTTCAGTAGAATTTTCTTCTCTTGCAGCTGCTGTTCCATGTATCATAGAAGCTGGCATGACTTCTACAGGTGATGATGGCTTCTGTTCCACCCGTCTCAAAGAATCTTCAACATTTAATTCAAAAGACACTCTACGATCAGCAACTTCATCATTCTGGTTTCCATTGTCTGAATGTGATTGTGATCTGAAATCAGAGAACTGAGGATCCAGTGGAAAGCTACAAGATGTGAGGCTTGCAGCATCTGGGGTCAAAGTTCCTGAACCTTGGCATGATCCCCATTCATGAGTGGAGAGCTTATCAAGGTTCATGAGTTTCGGAGGACTAGCAATTCTGAAATCAAGAAGGTGAGTACCACCAGCAGCAAACTCAACATCAGGGAAAGGAGATGACGTTCCTGATCCAGATATGCCTGAGCTAGGTGAAATCAGCTGGCCAACTGGGCTTCCAGGATGAAGTTGGTAAGATGGAAATTCATAGTTTGATAATGGAAATCGCAGATCAGCCTCACCATTCCTGATGCTGGGATCAAGTAGCTGAGCAAAAGGTACCTCAGGCGAGGAAGGTGTAGTCAAGTGTACAGACTCAGGAGGGGGAGTGAAAGGAGCAGTTGATGGTTCAGTGGTGAAAGTTGAGAATACAGGTGGTGAGACTAACTGGGTTTCATGGGCATAAGGACCTATGGCAAAAATGGAGGCAGGCCCACTAGGAGAGTAAATATTGGCAGATATAGAGGTAATTGTACCAGCTGGTGATTGTGAAGCGGAAGGAGGTTCTGATTGAAGGAAAGATACAGGAGATGAGGGAGGTGCAACAAAGGGAAGTGTGATGGGAGGTGCTTGGGTTTGATTTTCAGCTACAGAAGAATCATTTCGAGGAGCAGATATTTCAGGAACAAGCACTGCGTGTCCGATTCTCTTCCTGTGTCTTTGATAACCAAAACACCAGTATACATTCCAGCAGCCTCCCCATCTTCTCTTCTGCATATGCAAAATAATATGAAAAAATCATTTGAACGAAATCACAATTTAGGTTCCTTCTAATTTGGGATCTGAGCCCAAAAATCATTTCCATTGAGGAAAAAAAAAAAAAAACTCTAGTCCTTAGACAGTCAAGTGCATCAGACATATAGAATATCTAAATTTATCTGATAAATAAAATGGCAGTTAAATTAGAGTGTATAAGACATGCAGATCAGATTTAATCAAAAGATGATTGTAGAAACTCTTCTCTGTTGCAAAATAGTAACGTCCATATGAGGTCAAACAAATATTCCCAAATTATCGCAGTCACAAGGATTACTGATATATCTTGAGAAACATCAAACTGTAAAGACAACTGTTGCAGTAAGTAGATCACAGATCAAATCGCATCCTTTCCCTAGTTAACCTTTTCCCATCTTCTCTATGCCATATGCATATTAAAATTAGCTTCTTTATTAGCAGACACCAAAATTAAGGTAATATTAGATCCTTAATATTAACGTTAGCAGCCAATGTTCACGAGGGGAAATTACATATTCGCCTTTCTGCAAAGTAAATAATAAAATAAAATAAAATTCAACAGAAGAAATTTCCGGAGATAAATTTTAGAGAACATAACCAAAGTGATGAACAATATACTGTACATAAACATCCAACTTTATCTTCAAAACTAAAGCAACATGCTTTCGCAAAACAGAAGTCAACCTTTCAACACGAAAAAGATATTTAATCATCATCATATTAATTTGGAATAACTTAACCACTTTTGAAAGCAAAATCTGTTTCAATTTTTTGCGTAAAACTAAAATTAATAAAAAGGTGTTGAGCAGAAACAAACGCGACATGAAACCGCAATCAACAAACAAAACCAATCAGCAATAGATCTCCAAACTCCATAATTAAAGAATCCTACCAAATTAAATGCAAATAAAAATAAATAAGAAGCTGAAATTCATATTAAGCAGGATCACGTAAATTGAATTGAAAAGGCACAAATCAATAAAAAAAAAAAGAAATTAAAAAAAGAAGTACCTGAACCGTAGCTTGAGGAACACGATTGTCGGAGGAGGCGATCGCAGAGGCGGCAGCGTTTACGGTGAGGAGAGCGTCATCGGAAGGTCTGGAGTATCCATGAACGGCTCTCATCTGAGTTGCAGAGAATTAGAGGAGAAAATGAAATGAAAATGGAAATCAAAGAGATTGGGTTTTAATAAATATATAAATAAAAAAATAAAAAAAGAAGAGTGGAAGAAAGGGTTTTGAGGTCAAACACGGCAATGACTTGATTATCGACAACTCTGACTTTTCGATTTACAACTTTACCCTTTATTATAAATCAATCTTAGGTTAGGTTTGTATGCTTTCTAATTACTTATTTGACCCTCTAACATCCAAATTAAATTAAAACACGTGTACATAGGAGAGTGTGAGGGTAGTTTTGTCCGAGGAGGGGGGGCGGGGGGGGGGGGGAAGAGTGCACGTGTGGGATGGAGCGCACAGCACCAGCTGCATACGGTGAGGTGGGCCCCACCCTCCAAAGGATGCTTTCTTCTTTTGCAAATCAATTTGCTTTTTGAAATTGTAACAGTTAAAATGTTGTCATTGTCCCCACCAAACTAAAACATCTAAAACAAGAGAGAGAGAGAGAGAAGCAAAAAGGCATATGAGTGTAATGATGGATAATGTATGAGTTGCCAAGGCTTTTATGAAATTGATGCCTCTCTCTTACCCTTTTATCTCAATAAACCCACATGCTAAATGAGCTTTTACATTATTGCAACACAACCCTTTTCTTCATACATAATATTTCATATTCTATTCCTACTTTACAAAACATTAATTCTTCTTCTTCTTCTTCTTCTTCTTCAATTTTACCTTATTCCTCACCTACAACTAGTATGATAAAAGCCTAATCACTAGGCTCCACCAACACACCTTCCACACTTTTTGGTTGGGTTATGTGAAGTCATGTTCTACATATATATGTGGGTGAACGTTCTTTAACATGAATTTTCAACTTTTAATATGATTTCTCATCGATGCAAAACACTTCCCTAATAACTTTTAAATGATTGCTTGATGGAGCGATAAATGAGCTCATCGTAATTTATGAAAAAGGCTTTAGAAAGAAACCAAATCAAGAATCTATGCTCTTGATTATGATCAACTAGGATATGTCATCATTCAAATTTGATGGTCAAAAGTAGGTCAAATAGTCTCTCTTTATATATATATATATATAATTGAATGAAAAGAAAGAAAGAAAACTAAAATTGAATGGGAATCGAGTGTTAAAAAAGAACCAACTTTTACCTCATCATTTCTGTTTTGTCATTTGTTCTTAAGATCAGATCAGATACCCATAAATATAATGGCATTCAAATGGTTGCAGTTCTCATCCTAAGACAAGAAGCTGGTGAAAAATATCAACTTGGGCAGATGAAGCCAACTGCGATGTCAAGGTAGATCAGTTCTTGCATCGGTCAAGGAATTTTATGGTACCTGGATTAAGATTTGGTAGGCCCTCAACCCCACGAGGCAGGCCCCATGGTTTACACGTCTAACAGGACACATTTGTCGCCATTGCCAAACTATCAAAGTGGGCCTTTCATAATCTGTCACTATTGATGTAATCTTAACCCATTGTAGGACATCTGCAAGAGTCTACAGTTTGGTGAACTGTCACTTCCACTTACGTATGCAGGGACTGCAGAAACAATAGGAAATTCTCCCATTTCCATCACTTTCCGTCAAACCCAAACAAAATTCCAGCTTGCAGATGTTTCATCATACGGAATTGAGAAATTCTGGGGATTGCCTATTTCTTCCTACCTAAAACGGGAAAAAGGAGTTTCGTTCCTTACACGACCGGGCAACAAACTTGACTATGGATCATTTACTCCGCTCCTCAACATGGTAACTCCACTGGTTATGCATAAGCATACCAGTCTACGAGAGGAGCTCTAGGAATACATTGTCGTTGAAGGTGAGAGCAACTAGTTATACAGTAAATCCCTCACTTTCAGATTAAGACACCATTTTGATTACAAGGTCAAAATGGTAAAATGTAAACCATCGTGAAGAAAATACCATAAGTCTTTCACTTTACAGGGTTTAAATTCATACATGATTTCATCAAGTTCACATATAATTTCATCGCATAAATTTGTCTGGAGCTACAGAATGCAGCAACTACTGCTACAGCAGAGACGAGCACCAAGGACAAAAAGCACACTTTTTATTGTCTCAAAATGAGGCAAGCACACTTATTTCTTAATTGATAACAACTAGGGGGATTTAAGCAGACAAACTTTTTGAGGCAATCTCAAACACGTTCTCAGAGAGTCCATTGGCAGACATGATCATCTCCAGCTGTGCCTGCAAAGAACGATGCCAATAATACAATATATGAGAACAGATCAATGGTTCGATCAGTCATAGAACCAGAAATTTGGGAAGGGGATGCAGAGGTCCCCATCCCTCTGCCACTGGTTGAATGGTTATTTGATATTTTTTCTTTCTAAGAATGGCTTCTTTTGGAGGGTCTATCTCTAGAGTGCATTTACTGCGAATCATTAACAATTTAACATGAAAAAACCTACAATACAATTGCACATTGGGAATATCACCGGCTAGTTACCTTGGCAAGGGATTGCCGGGTTTCGTCATAGCGCCTCCATCTTGAGAAGGCTGACACCATGCGGGAGGCCACCTGTGTCCATAAGAGTTGGAGAAGCAACCAAATATCATGAGGATCCAACACACCTATAATGCAAAAGAATAGTGGAAATGAAAACAAACCTGAGGATTAATTTTGTCTAATTGCAACACCATTTCCCCTAAGAACTGATAGCCTGATCCATCCTTTGCATGGAAGTTCACAGGAGAACCACAAAATCCTCCAATGAGCGAGTATACCTATTTCACAAACAGATTCGAATTCATACAAAACCTTTCGATGAATAAAAAAACATGATAACATGTGCACACAAACATTGCTGATTGCTTACCTTGTTTGGATTGCGCAGGTCAAATGCTGGATGATTTAAGAGGTTCCGAACATTATCAACATTACCAGGAATGTCAGACATAGCTTGGAGCGCAAACCACTTATTCACAACCTGACAAAATAGAAAACAGCTTATCTGGAAAGCCATTGGAGTAGGTCAAATGCAGCAATCAGAAACTGGGATTTCAAACAAATACAAGTCTTTTCAAACATAGAGCGAAGGGTCACAAAACTAATTATAGAAAAAGAGAAGCACATAGATTGGTAATCAACAAGATGCGTTCCTTGCTATAACTAATATATTTTATGTTCTCTTCCAAAATGCTTCCAGTGAGGACTCATATAAAGACATTATAGAACTAGTCTATCTTCTTAAAATACCATTTTCTTCTGACATAACACATCATAGTACAACACAAGAAATTCATTGAAGCAGTTACAAAACTACTGAGTTAGAGATTCACCAAAAAGTCATGCTGCCATTTACTGTAGAAGTCAGCCAAGACTTCATCACGAGTTTTACCAGGGTTTTGGGCTATGGCTGCCAAAGCTGCAAATTGTTCTGTCATATTTGTGGCAGTTCTATACTCATGTAGTGCAAGCTTTGTTAACTCCTCATCTTCTAGAGATGCAAGATATGCTACAGATGGTTCAAAAATGACAACACAGATAATTAGCACAGGATAAGAAAAAAAGAGCCCTGAATGATGAAAACTAGGTGCTAAGCAACACCGACCAAGGGAAACATTTTTCAGAGCGCGCCTAGCCATGTTAGAATGGTTGAAAACATACTCTTCCGAGCTCCTATTATTTTCAACCTGCAAAACACACAACAATCATTCACTAATGGTGATTGATCAACATGAAAAGCATTACATATTTTAACTCTAAAGCAGATGTCATACTGTAGTTAGTAGCTCTGCTTTCAGTTCAGAGGCAAGCTGCTTCTTGATGAAAATCCGAACAGCATGAACAGCATCGGGGTCTGCAACTTCCATCATGTCCATTATTTCTCCTTCACCAGGAAGAGTTATTGCCTTTGCAATAAATTCCTGAAGAAGAAAAAGGGAACTATTGATTAGTGCATACATCTTCTGTCTCCTCCCTGCTCTCAACCTTAAAAAAGGAAAATGGGGCAGTGCTATGTAGACAGGTAGAAATAAAGATATCAAAAAACTCCGGTTATACTTTATCCAAGCTAGAGTCACAAAGTATGCTTCTGAGCCCATGCACAAAGTTACGATTCAAAAGCAAAGGTTTCTTTTGTTGGAAATCAGCCACTAAGCTCAGCATCAGCTTCCTTGCCAAGATCTGTCCAGCTTCCCAACTAAAACAGAAAGCCACAAAATACATCAACAGATACCCATCAGTCAGATGGAATATAAAATAGAAGAGATAAAGAAAAGTTGAGAATGACAAACAGGTTAAATTCATCTGAATCATGAGCGAGGAGGAAAAACAGATCACTTTCAGAGAGATCAGATTCAAGACGGATAGGAGCACTATAACCCCGCAATATAGAAGGAACTGGCCGCTCAATTATGTCAGGAAAGATGAATTCTTCCTCTTTCTGCTTACAGCATCAAAGATTATCACTAAACCAAAAGTGTACATAACTAGATTGCCACAGTCAAATTCAAGCTCAGTTAAAAAAATATATATATAATTTTAAATATTTTTATTTTGCTTAAAATTGGTAAAAGAAGGTTTTGTTCTTTGGTTAAGCATTCACTTCAATTCATAAGAATTATCTGCAAGACAACTTGCAAGAAATTTCCACATAAACGATAAATATAGCTCTGTAAGTGCATGTGTATTCACCCTTGGGCAAATCTGGGTGAAAGAAAAATGAAAAAAAAAAGACCTTGGTATGCTAATAGTAGCTGTCATGGAGAAGAATAAATTAAGGATAAACCAGCAAAAACATGCAAACAGGGACAAGCAAGGCTTTCTAACTGACCTTGGTTACTCTAAGAACTGTCGAGTATACTGGCTGACTGTTGCTTGCAAAAGACTTCAATATTCCATCTTGATGCACAGAGAAGAGAGGCATGTCCTTGCCAGTTGAATCAAGTAGACCTAATGCCACAGGAATGAACATGGGTTCTTTAACTGGTTGGCCTGGAGTTGGAGGTACCTCTTGACTGCACCAATGCCACATTAACATTACATCTTTGGCCTCAAAAATGAAAATCCCTATTACTTATAAGAAATTTCATAGCACATTATACCTAAACTTCAAGGAGAAAGTATGAGCTTCAGCATCATAGGATGACACAACTTTCAATATAGGTGTACCAGCTTGGGAGTACCTGTAAAAATTGTATTACGATGCTAAGATCAAAAAATTAATATAAACTACAATTGAAAAGGGTTCATTACAAAACCCTATCTGACATTTGCTGACGTACAATTACACCACCTCTATAAAAATGAATTAAATGGTTCTGGACAATTATATTTATAAACAAAATGGTGCTTCTGTTAAGGTTTCACACAAAATGTTGTGGAAAACAATATGTTATTCCTCAAAATACCTTAATACTTCAAAGATTAACTTATGTCCAACTCTCTCACCTACCTCTCCCTCATCCTTGCAGATCTCTAATTGTGAGATTTTTTTCCCCTTTTCACTAACAATTAAATCAAGCTTAAGTTTATCCTCTTTTTTTTTTTTTTTTTTTTTTTTGAAAATGTTTTGCTTGCTTAAAAATATTGGAAACCAATCTCAATTTCATCCAAACAGAAAAATCCAGTTGCAATCGCAAAACCAATAGAAAGCAAGCAACTTATAGTCAACGAACATAACTGTTACATGCTCTAGAGTCTAGACGCAAGAAACGTGCGGGCAATAGTTAGTTAGTGAGTTGTTATGAGCTGGCAGGAGAATGATTAGCTTTTGGAGGGAAATTCAAATTGTAATCACTAGTATATGATGTGATTACATTCAGCAGAAGAGAATAAGAAGCCAAATAACCAAATTCTCGAATCCTATTCTACTCTCTCTCTCTTTCTCTCTCTCTCTCTCTCTCTCTCTCTATTCTAATTTCTCCCTTCTATTCTCATCCCAAACTTCTACTAGTTCTATTTGCCATCATCCCATGTGCCAAAGACAATTTCCTCCCTGTGGGTGGCGTAGTCTATCCCCACCAACTGAAAATCTCACAACTCCGCCTTAGCCAAGCTCTCAAAATCAGATCAGTACAAAAACACAATCGAATCATTCCAACAGAAGAATTACACCATCATGTTAGGAATGTTCAGGACTATTCAATAGGTCTCAAAAAAGAAGGTATGCAGGTATATATTTTGCTAAATACTGAGGTTCTATAATTTCTCCAAAAATGACCATACCATAGTAAGAAGTTAGCAAAATCTGCATCATTTGCATCTCGCATAGCAGCAAAGAAATCTTCACAGGTTACTGCTTGGCCATCATGCCTCTTAAAATAAAGATCCATGCCCTGAAACATAAACAGCATGTCATTTAATCGAATTCTACAGAAAAATAGTAATCCCATCACATGAGTGTCGGTTCAGGGTCTAAACATGTGCTTATGCTATACCTTTCTGAAACCTTGACTCCCCAGCAAGGTTTTGTACATCCTGACAACCTCAGCTCCCTGAAACACAAGAATAAATAATTGACGCCTGGGAACCACATCCCCTCCCCAAGAAGAAGGAAAAAAGTGTAAAAGAGCCTAACCTTTTCATAAACCTGTTGTAAACAACAAAACAACAATAAATAAAAGACAATTAGAATTATGACCAAAAGAATGTGAATAAACTTAAAGATGACATGACACCCATTTGCCAAAACATACCGTGACTGCAAGTTGAAGTTGGTTCATTGCCCCATATTGAAATCAATCCAGAATTGCAGGAAGAAAGTAAAACATCGAGTATCACCCTTCCAAGATAAGTATTCTAAGAAACCTTTGACTCAGTAAGTCACAACAGAAACTTACCTGTGTAGAAGTTATCCATCTGCAGGCACAAAAAAAAAAACAGTGATGTGAAAAACACAAGCAAACACTTTATCGAGATTTAAAGCAAACTGATGACTTTTGAAGAAGACATCATTTGGTAATTGATTGCGGACCTTGATGTAAGAATGTGGTCGTACAGGATGAGCCATGGGACCAGCATCCTGGATTATTGCAAAAGCAGATTTATCATCAACTATATAAGATTTGATATGGGGTATCACAGATTGTATGTTAGTCCACATGGAAAAATTATATATATATATATATCAACTTAAGAATACTAGAATTAGACTGAAGGTATCGCTCCTAAAAAACATAAAGTAGAAGTCAAAACCTGAGGAAACTGATAATTTCGAAGCTTGGAAACATCAGCTATCCTCTTTACAGTACGGCTTCCCATGTCCGATGAAAATTCCTAGCCAAATTGAAAGATTTTTTATGTTAAAAAGAGAAGATTCAGTTGTCAGTATACAACTGATACTAGGAAAGTGGAGTTATACCTGATCCCGGAATACAGTAAGACCTTCCTTTAAGCTGAGCTGGAACCAGTCTCGACAAGTCACTCTGCACTTGTTTGCTTAAGTCAAGTTCCATCACATGTTTGAACAGAGAAATACAAAAATCAACGAATAACCATAAGAGGAAGACATCAATGAACACCTGTGGCAAAAACATAAGGCCGTATTAGTTCTCAGGAGGTAGAGTAGAGTATGATGACAGTATGTAAAGCATAAATGGGGTAAAACCAACCTGTTTCCAGTCCAGTTGTGGAAGTACTGCATGGCAGAAATAAGATTATAACAAAATGTCAAAATTATATCTCTGTAAATTAAATAAAAATGAATATTTGGAGTACATCATGTTGCAGATATAAAAATCAACCTCATGGCCAATGACTCCCAAAATTGCAGCATAATCTGCATCTGAAGCAGTTTCTGGAGATGCCAGAACAAGCTTGGAATTGAAAATCTATTGACAAGAAATCAAATCTTATTAAGATCAAAGTCAAGTCAACCCCAATCAATATCAATTAGAAGAAAACTCAAGCAGAAGACATACATTTAGACTTTTGTTTTCCATAGCTCCCCTGACAATAAATTGAGATACAAGAATCAGCAATATGCAAAAGATATTTGTCAACATAACATAAAGAAGAGATGGAACTAAATTTTACTAAACAACGACAGCAACTTACATGTTAAAATCTGGGACGGCGACAATATTGAAGAGATCCAAATCATATTCAAGACCGAAAACCTGCTCACAGATGTATTAGCAAAGCAAACATTTTTACAACCATGAACAAAAAACTATGAGATTATCACTGGGAAATATCGAATTGCTTAGGAATGAACACACTGACATCCTCATCCCACTTCATTGCTGCTTTAAGTGCAAACATGGCATGAGCTGTCTTTGATAGGTCTTGGGCAGGGGTCCAAATTCTTAGGGACACCTTTCGACCAGAACGGGTAACGAACTTGTCATCTCTGCTCTCCAACTGCCCAGCAACTAAGGCAAACAAGTAGCAGGGTTTCTTGAAGGGATCCTCCCAAACAGCATAATGCTTACCACCCTGAAACAGGACCAGAGAGAGAGAGAGAGAGAAAATATTGGACAGTGTCAACTGTTATGGCAGGGGGGAATCAGAGCAATGCTGTATCATTGACATTCACCTCAAGATCCCCTTGTTCTATGAGGTTCCCATTAGATAGAAGTACAGGGTATAATGATTTATCCCCTTCAATCCGGCATGTGTATCTTGCCATTATATCAGGACGATCCTGTTAGCAAATTAAAATACAAGTGGAATCAAACTGATAATTTTTTTGAAGGAATAGAACTAAAAGCTTCTTCAACTAATTAACCTGATAGAATGTAATTTTGCGAAATCCCTCCGCTTCACATTGAGTGCAGAAATTCCCAGATGACTTATAAAGCCCCTAAAGAGAATTTAAAAAACCACGGTAAGGCATGAAGTAGCCAGTGTTACAAGAAATTTTTGAAGGAAGAATCACCTCCAGTGATGTGTTCTTTTGAGGATATATCTCAGTAACAATTTCCAACAAAAAGGTACCAGTAGGTGGTGATAAAATGGTCAAATGGCGTGAATCCAAATGATAATCCTTATCCTACAAGGAGAGAAGAAAGAAGGAAATACAAAAAACAAACTGAAGTGAAAATTACCAAATCATAATGGCAAACATATAATATTGAAAAATCAGATGGATTCTCAGTGATTGCATGACCAAAAGAACATCTACAATGAAAAGGAAAATATATTTTAAGGCTGCCTAAGTAAGAAGCTGGAAAGTTGAAATAACTGAATCCAAGCAAAAAAAAGCAGAAGCCTTCCAGACACATTTATGCTAAGAACAGAGCTATAAGCCTAGCCATGTATTCGAAGAGTGTAAAAAATTACTCACCTTTAGTTCCTCATTATTGACCTTGATAGAAATTAACTTTAGATCAAGGCCATTCAAAAGCAGTGGGGAAGAAGAACCTGTAAACAACATAAGTATTAATTACCAAGATTTGAACTGTAGGTAATGTAACATTTGTCTACCAACAAACTAATAAAATTCTACATGCAAGAATGTCCTTCTTACCTTCGACTCTGGGGTAAACAGTTATTTTTGAAATAACAATTGTTTTCTCTTCACCCAGCAAAAAACTCAAATCCACCTGAAGTTATAGACATAAGTGCACAAAAATACAAGCAAAGGCCATTAAAAGGAAACTCAGATTTCTAATAATGAGCAATTAACTTGAGTTTCTCTATACCGTATCAAAGTAGTAATCTGGCAACTTGTAATCCTTCAAAAAGATTTCTTTTGGTGCATCCATGTTGGACTTCTCAACTTGTTTAGGCAAGGGTTCTGTGGCAACTGAACAAATTAGCCTCCTGTTGTTTTCCTTGGCCCTCTGCTATATTGAGGAACATAAGAATATATAGACGTACAGGGAAAAAGGTCAATTCAAAGCAAAGCAACTTGCCTGTAATGCAGGGTACAGAAACCGATAATTCCTTCCAACTTTGACCTAGATTCCGCAATTTTCAAAATTAAAATTAGGAAACCTTCAAGTGCTGTAAGTTTGAAATGTGCATAAAAAAAGAAGACACAATAATCAAAATCCTATAGTTTGCATGCCAGAAAGGGGAAATTTTGCAAACCTCTGAACTAAGGAAACGCTTATGTTTGGATAAATTTTTCGCTGAGTTCAGAAAGCAACTAGCTCGGCCAGTAGCCTGAAGCTGCAAAATGCAAATAAATACATAAGCAAGTGTGTGATGAGTGCGCGTTTGGCAAAAATGAACTACTTCAGCAACTTAAAAACACAAAAAATCCCAGTTTCATATTCATTTAGAGGTGAAAGGCACATGATAAGCTCAAACATTAATCCAAACAACACTGCGCGCAAGCAAAGACGAATCCTTTGAGGATAAACTCAAAAGCAATAGGTATAATTAGATGTATTCTCAGTTGATTGTTCAATATCCGTTCAAACAATAACAAAAGACTCTTACGAAAAAGTGGGTCGATAAATACATAAAAATAAAGGGGATAATAGGATATGAGTATTCACAGGAGCAGAGGAAATCAAACCCAAGAGACTGGTCTTTGTCAAACACGAACTTCTGCATGGAAGGATCAACCGAGCCATTTAAACTGAAAAATTCCTATATAAATTACTATGATCGTTAAGTTAGACTAAGGTTTTGAGCAAAGAGAAAAAAAAACAGAAGGTCAGAAACCTAGAAAGGCGTCTAAAACCCTTAAAATGGAGGAGATGCAGATAGAAAAACAAAGCCGCAATGGCTTCTTATATAGGAGATGTGGATAATTCAAATTATGGACCATAAATTTCCAAAAGCAAATGCAAATAAATAAACAGTAATTAAAAAAAAAAGGGGGGGAGGACAAATATGCATAAAAATTAGAAATTGATGTGAAGGGGGGAAATCTGATCTACCTGGTAGTGATGATCAGATGAAGTGAAAACCAGGATTTTTCTCAGAAAACAAGCACTGACGAACCTTCTTACCCCCGACCAGATATTTATCGCTCCCAATACACAATTTTAATTAAAAAAATAAATAATAATAATTATACTTTTATATTATAAAATATATAAATATTAATTTACACACTAAATTTATATTAATTTAAAATTAAGTTTTTTTATTATATACTTTTATTTAATATAAATATCTACTTTTTCATTTACTTCTTGAAACTTGTGATCTGTCAATCACCTGCCTGGAATCATCTGCAGAGCCCTTAATGATCCACGTTAAATAGGCTCATCTGTACCATAAAATGGCCCATGGAGGCTCAAAAGGCCCAAACCCATTTTTCAAAAAATCATATGTTTTTATATTTCTAATTTATTTTTTATGATACAATTTGTTAAATTTGAACTCCTAAATTTTCTTAATATCACT
>CAOGCB011254338.1:0-11118 GCA_948266635.1 Cnidoscolus chayamansa | reverse complement strand
GAGTAAATTAAGTGTAGCAAGAGAGAGTGTTGATGATGCAGCTGGAGCAGCTCAGGTGGTCTCTCTCTCTGTCTCTGTGTCTCTCTGTCTCTCTCTCTCTCCCGCGGCGGGGGGGGGGGGGGGGGGGGGGGGGGGCCCGCCCGGGGCGCCCGCGCGCGGCCCCCCCCCCCCCCGCCCCCCGGGCAGAGCGAGAGAGAGAGAGAGAGAGAGAGAGAGAGAGAGAGAGAGAGATCACCTGAGCTGCTCCAGCTGCATCATCAACACTCTCTCTTGCTACACTTAATTTACTCAGGAAAACATCACTCATATCAAGTACCTAGAAATAATTTTTCATCCTTTAAAATTGCATGTCTATATATTAAAACAAACATTTTAACATGAAATTATGGCCAAAATTTTATAGCACCTTTGACAAGATAGCCAATATCCAATTAATTCTAGAGAAACTATTTCTGCTAGTTTTCTCAAATACCAGCCATTATTTAAAACTTCAAGTTATAATTCAGTCTCAAGAGAAAATTCCCATCCCAAACTCAAAGTTCTAGCTCTGAAATTTTTCAATATATTCAGGAATCCTTAGTAAATATTGAAGGAAGTCTTTGTTGCTTAGAACTCAATGTCTAGTTTCACTATCTATTTGCTCCTTTAATACATGAAAGAAGATTCAGCAAGAAATATCACACAATTACCCATGTTCAGAATTATGAAATCCCTTCATGTTAGTAGAACACTAGAACGGGTCTATAGGATGCTAATGAAAATTTCCTTCTTCCAGAAACGAGAAACACACTAGGACACAGAAAATTATATGATTAAAAAAAAATGAAATTCAGGCTTAACCTGTGGATGGCTTATAACACGTTTCAAGTGCTCTGTTCTGACACTGGGCATAGCTAGAAGACACAGGTTGACCAGCAATTGTACCTCGCCAACAATGTGAAGCCTATGTCGGAGGAGTAAATCATAGTTTCGGTGAATGCTTCCATCTATAGAACATTCAATAGGAAGAACTGCTTTATCTGCTAGCCATAATTCAACAGCCTACCAAAAGTAGTGGAAAATCACTTCAAAAACAAAAAAGGGAGGATGAAAGCATTCTACTTAATTACAATCATTTACCTTAAATACACTTGTGGATCTGAGTTATTTTCAAAAAGTTGGGATTATAAAATAATTCCAATTACAATGAATTAAGTAAAATAATAATTTCAAATTATTAACAAAACCAATTATATCACAAGTTCACAACTGCACTACGTACAAGGCCCTAACTTCTGGCTACAGATTGTTTCATAATTGCCATTCTACACTTTCATTCCAGAAAGAAAATGTCATATTAAACCTTAAATGCTTCGTCAAACTCATCACACGGTACAGTTTCACATTTAGGGTATGCTTTCAGTGCAGCGTCCTCACTGTATGAACCTGGTAGGCCCTGAAACCAAAAACACGAGGGACAGCTATTAGTAACTCCTTTCAATTTCTCCCTGTTCTCGGCAAGAGACACTAGAAAAGTTAGATAAAAATATTACTAGAAAAGTTACAAAAAAATATTACTATAAAAGTTATACCTTATATGATATCCGCACCTTGATCCCATCATCTGGTTCAGCAGAAAAATCAGCCACAGATAATGGTCCTGCAATTGTTGGAAATCTTGAGAAAATGACATTGCACAAATTAAACATTACAAAGCTGAATCTCTGAGATGACATGCATTATTAAGTGACACATTATTCAAAAGGAACAGGAAAAGGCCAAAATAAATCATTTTCATATGAGATACTGTAGTGTATCAGTTAGCCAAACAGCATAAAGAAATGATTCTGAGAGAGAAAGAAGAAGAAATAAGAGAAGAAAGAAGAGAGAAGGAAAAAAGAGAACATAATAGAGAAGAAGAGAAATGATTCTGCGTAACTACTTTATTTATTTCCAATTTACCCATCAACTCCCACCATTATAATTACATTTTCTTTACATTTCTCTTCTTCTTTCTATAATAAGTGATAGATACTTCCTTTTACAAGCATCACTTGTTCTTATTCTTAAAATGTGTCTTTGTGAGGTACTCTTCAACTCAAAAAGGCTATGGAGCACACAAGTACTTATCTGTATATTGAGCAGTATTTTCTCGTTAGTAGGATAGCTGGTAGAATAGAAGATTCTAGTTTTTCTCATCTTTCTGTATATGAGGATAGCTATCCTAATTCATCAACCATATGGAGAATATTTCCTCTCTAAAATGAGCCTTCTTTCAGCATTTTCTTTAGTGTTTGGCTATTTTAGCAATAACAAGCCACCTTGTTGTTTCTCTTTAGTGTACATGAAGAAAAATAAATGTTTTATTAGTGGAATTAAAAAACAGGGTAATATATGCTTCTAACCCTGTAACACTTGGACTGAAATCGTAAAATATAGAAAACCTAATCTTATAAAAATGATAACAATTAAACACAAATTATTCTAAAAATTTCCAAATTATTATTAATTATATTCTAAATTTTATTGACTATAAACTAAATTTTAATAAAAAGACAAAGTTATCCTCAATGAAACAAGAATAATTTTGTCATTCTCTAAAAATACACTCACCAAAACCTAGAGTGCTGTCAATAACAGATGTAACTATATTTGACTTTTACTAACAAGTCAGTGATGACATATTTAATTTGTGTTTAATTATTATGAACTTTATAAATTCAGATGTTCAATAGATTCTAATTATGGTTCAGGCATTCAATGGATTAATTCTAAATACTTTTAGACTAAGAAAATGATAAAGGAGTTTATAGATTAAGACTCATGCTTTGCATCCGAAAGAAGAAAAAAAAAATATTTGTTTTCCCACAATATGATATAGAATATTGTACGATATTTTTTTATTCATTTAAGCTTTTACATCTAGACATATATACATGCATATTCTAACTTTGTTATAATTGATAAAAATTGAATGAGAAGCTGGCCTAGTTAGGAAGTAATTTTGAATCTAAATAAAAATATATACTGATCACCAATTTGTTTTTACAGATTGGATTTGTTAGGTTTTTCAGTTTCTTTCTGCTAATTAGCTTTTTCAGACAAACAACAACAACAACAACAATAAGTCTTAGTACCAAACAAGTTTGGGGTCGGCTCTTTTTCAGACAAAGCTAATTTAATTATAATAATGAATTAAAATTCAATTTTCGTCGGAAAAACCTTTACTATTACTACTTCTTTAACAAATTATCATTATAGAAGGTATAAGTAAATAACTTTTCAACAAAGAAACTATCTATTATGTGAGTTTGAAAGAACTTTATCAAATTTTTTTCTCACAAATATTTTTCCTGAACACGTGAAATCCTTTCTGGTTGGTGTTCCATTATTATTGAGACAGCTAAATATGATTATAAATAATTAATTTAAACTTAAATTTCCCCAATAAAACATTTATTAGTGGTCCTTTTTCATCACAAAATAATAATAATTGTTTGTTGTGTTGATTACAACAAATAAACTTATATTCTGTGACTTCCAAAGTAAAATGTTTACACACCTTTAACTTTTTCTTTTTCCATTAATTTTGTTCCTAACGACATAACATCTTGTTACGAGTTTGTTACACCTATATACTATGAAGAAAACACCTATATGCCTCCCCTCCCCCTCCTCCTCCCCCACCCATGCTGTTTGACTTCGCTAGAGCTGGGCTCTAAATTCTTAAAGTCCTATCCAAAATATTATTGCCCGATTTGAGAGAAATTCATGTGTAAAAAAGGACAAAATGATGAAATCTTTAATTATTCATAAACCAAATAATATATTAGCTTTCTACTGCAATTCAATGAATAAATTTCAAAATGACAAAAAAACTAACTTGGAAAGGAGCTAAAATCCTTCTGCAAATTTCCTGAAACATTGGGCACAGTCCTATCAACAAATTGACTCACTTCAGCTCTTATCGCGCCAAACCAAACAAATCTCCGCTCTGTATTCAAATTCCCCACCCAATTCAGCGGTTTAAACAGAGAGACTCTACCCCAGCTTAGCTGAGAAATATCACATCGGGAAACAGCAACAGCCTTCAAAGCCATCAAGATCCTCTGTTGTGAGAAAAACTATTGGTAAGAAGAGAAATCATTAAAAAGCATTGTAAAGTAAATAGTTTTCTTTTTCTCTTCCGGGTTGGTCGATGGTCGTAGAAGTGGGAGTGTTTGTTGAGGACTTTTGACGAGCACTTAGAGTGCAGGAGTACTCGACACGCGGGATAAGTAGGTAGAAGAGTATTTGTGGTAGTTAGTGGCGGTCATGGCGGAATTGTAGTTATTATGGTTGTGAAATGCGCATTTGCGTGTGAAATGGGAAATAGGAAAAGATATTATTATATATGAGAAGACTGGCCTTGTTTCACAAGCTTGTATGACTGTTGATGGAGACGTGTTTCCTCCTGGTTCGGAAATTGTCTCATGCTGCCGACGGCAAATCATGGTTTTTTTACACTCAACAGTCAACACTGCATGAAAATAGGCGAAGGTTCGATGTTCAGTTAGGCTGGATTTGAAGCAAGAAGTATAGAGTATTTTCTCCTAAGGTTTTTCTTCAACAATTAAGGGAATAATCGGATAATTTTATTATTATAAAAAAATAATTAAATAATTAAAATATTTCAATATTTAGATGGAGAAATATATATATAAAAAAGGGTAAATAGATTCTATGAGAAAAATAATAAATACTTATTTAATAATTTAAAATATTATAGATTTTTTTTTCTACAAGATAATGAATATTATTTAATAAAACATGCATTCCTTCCACTTTTAAATGTTTTATTTATCAATTTAAGATTTTTATATGAAGCAATTAAGTTATATAAATTATATTATTTTTTTATCTTAATAATTATAATTGTAATAAATTTATTTTAATTAATTTATCATAAAAGAGAATTAAAAAAAGAGAATTTTTCATGGCTTGAAAATTTTGAAAAAAAATTTATTTAGCACTATTTTATAATTTTTCAAAATATATGATTTAATAAAAAACAATTAAATATTTCCAAGGTAGTGGTAAATTAGAATGGAGTTAAATTAAACCATGAAATATTTTTTTAAAAAAAATTAAGAGTATAATAATTTTTTATATAAAAATAAAAAATATAAACTATATTCATTTCTTAATTTTTAATAAAATTATTTTATTATTTTTATTTTAGGTGTATTTAGGATTACCCTTTTTAACATTTATAGTCAAATTATAAGATTTTAGTTTAAATAATACTTTAGTCCTCAGTTAAAAAAAACTAATTTTTAATTTATAAGAAAATTAAATATAAAATATTCAGATTTTGTTTTTATAAAAAATAATAAATAAAAGTATTCAACTTAAATAATAAATAATTAAAATATATTTTTTTAAAAATAAAATAATTTGATTTGATTCGTAAAAATTAAATATGAACTTTACTATTATTAATAAATTTAATGGTTTGCCTCTAATAAAATAAGATTTAACATATTTCCATAATATATATATATATATATATATATATATATATATATAAAATCATAAATGATAAAATTTAATATTTTTAATTGTAATAAATTTAGTTAAAAAACTAAACTAAATTAAAATTTTAATAATAAATTTATAATATATAATATTTTGAAAAATTTTTAATTAACAAAAATTTTTATGGTTTAATAAATCTTTCTAAAGTAGATCCTCAAATAAAATTTCTCCTTCAATTTGTAATTTAATACATATAAAATATTGTAATCTTTTTAAAATATCATCATCATCATCATCAATAAGCCTTAGTCCTAAACTAGTTGAGGTCGGCTGTATGTATTCTTTAACAAAGTAAGCTCACAAGCAATATCAACTATCACGCGCCTTAGACTCCTTCCATTATGTGGATTTTACGCCTCCATCCAAGTCTATTACTAACTAAATTCGCATCAATATTTAAGATTCGTAAGTCTCTGGAATCTTTCTAAAATATACTTCATTTAATTCTTATAGCATAGTATTATTGACTAAGTTCTTGTATTTTGAGAAATATGTTAGTTAATCCCTCAATTTTAATTTTATTATATATTTTCCTCACTCTCCATATTTTTTTTCAACTTTTGTCATCAATGATAACAAAAAAATTCATATTTGAGTTTTTACTATTATAACATTTTCATTTATAAATTTTTATCATTGTTAGCACTTCCATCCCTCATGGAGCACCTTGCAATATGTTCACTCATTGTTAAATCAATAAAAATAATAAATGGCCAAATAGCTAAGAAAATCAAATGAGAATGGCTAAATTATGTATTTTATAAGAAAATAGAGGGCTAAATCCTAATTTCAACCTAATCTAGGATTAAATAGTATTTTTGTTTCTTTGTAAAAATAGTTTAAGGTATATAAAATCGATTGACTCAATTAATCTGAATTCACGTTGGCTAGATCTATTAAGGGGCAAAACACACCCTCCTACATTTTAAAGATATTTTTTACCTAAGGTTTGAATTTGAAACCTATGATTAATAAAATAAAAAAAAGACTCACACCATCTCTCATAGACTTGATGAGACTCTGTGTGTTAGGACTTACAAAACGAAAAGAAAAACACTATGATGGTCAATTCAATAAGAGCTTTAGTAAGAAAATAAGAAACTTCTTGTGAACACGGAGAAAAGAGAATCAGAATGTGCATATGAAGTTCTTTGATTTCTTTATACGAGCTTTAGTCCTTTTAGACTTTGGAATTATAATCCTTTTTTGGATATGACTCTATAGTAGAATTTTATTTATCTATATTTGGAATTATTGGTTTAGAACTCTTGGTCTTTTGCCATTTTTTGAGTTGGACTCTATTATAGTTCGGATCAAGCCATTCTGGTGAGGCCAAGTTTCGAAATTGCTAACCTATCACTAGGTCAGAGCTCAATGGTCAAAGTACTTGCTATTTTCAAACCATATCAGATGCCCACCCTCTTAACTCGGAATATTTAATTTCAAGTGTGATGCATTTGTTCGTCTTCTATTTTCTAGTTCGTAATGGTTGAGCTATAGTTGTCTCACTCTTTGTTTTTAAAGTTTACCCTATTGAATCATTTACTTTTTAATTGCTAGTTTTGAAGTGACCATTCTAATCAAGTAACCTAACTTATTTTCTCAGCCAAGTATCCGACTTACTTTCTTAACTTAGTTGAGTAGACCGATTATTCTCTCGACTTAGTTGAGTAGACCGAATTACTTACTCAACTTTTTTGAGTAGACTTACTTTCTCATTTTTAACTAAGTAATGCAACTTACTTTCTTAACTTAGTCAAGTAAACTAATTTATTCTCTTGATTTAGTCGCACCAGTTGACTTACTCTCTTGACTTGGCCGAGTAGACTAACTTATTCTCTTGACTTGGCCGAGTAGAAAAACTCACTTTCTCGACTTGGCGGAGTATATCGATTTACTCTTCTAACTTATTTGAGTAATGCAACACCCATCACTTCTTTGATATTGGAATTCAGATTGTCAGGACTGAATATTCTCAGAATATTCGAAAATCAGGTTGAAAAAATAAAAAATAGTTTAAAATATAATAAATAAATTTATTAAGGACTAAGATGTGAAAATAAATGTTAAAAGATGTAGAAATGTTACAAAATATTTTGAATCTCCAATAGTGGTGACTAGAAGAGCCTCAAACATCAGAATGAATTAAATTAAAGGGTGCACTTGCAAGAGAATAATTGTTATTAAATGGCAAGCTAATTGTTTCCCAAGCTAACAAGAAATGCATGAAAAACCTCATAATCACAAACTAGAATATTTGCTTTTGATTCTTTCACTTGATGGTCCCTTCATATGTGACTTCTAGTTTGTCCCATATTTCTTTAATCGTTTCATATCTTGAAATATATACACATTAGTATCAAGTGAACTTGATTGTATTCATTAGTATCAAGTGAACACGAATGCACTCATTAATATCAAGCGAACAATATAATATATTGTTTGCTTTAAAGTTTATAAGGATCTTTTTCCAATCACTTTCAACGAATTCTTCTTTGATTTTCTTAACCAATGTCTTTATTATAACATATGGTTTCGTAGGAACATAGAAATCATTTTTTAATCATAAGGTAAGCATCATTATCCATAGATTAAACAAAATTTCTCAGCCAAGTTTTCTAAAAGAGTGTTTGTGCCATTAAAGAGTGGAGGTATAATAATGGAATCCTCTTCTGCCAAAGGTAGAGGAATGACGGTGGAGTTATTAGAAGAACTTGACATCGTGTGTGTATAAATCACTTTAAGGTTTTTAAACTCCAAGCAAGAAAGAATCGCTTTGAGCCAAAATTGATATCCTAAAACTAGGTCTAAGATAAGGCAAATTAGATCTTTTAAAATCTTTTTCAAATTATGTTCTTTCTCAAAACAAAGTAAATGTGAAAAACTTTAAGTGTTCCTAAGTGCATCCTATACATAAACATAATTCTAGAAATAGTAAACATACTTAAACATACAACATACACAATAGGCTTAGCATGTATATACAAATTTATCAAAGGTAGCAAACTTAACAACTCAATCACAATATATTTAGAATATTAAAAACTCAATTATGCATAAATATAAAGATTTAAGGGTTTAAAGAATAAAATGCTTGGATTTTATAGTGATTCAGCCTTCCTAATCTATGTCCACTCTTTAAAACTTTTTCTTTGAGTTTCCCTTTCAGTAATGACTCCTTTCTAACAGATAGGAGACAAACCTTTACAAATCCAAAAGTTTTCCAAGGCTTCAAGTATTATCACCCAACACTTATAACTACAAACTAATTCCAAGCTTGTAAATAACTTTAAATAGTTATGGTAGTTGAAAATTAATAACTTCACACTCTCAACTGTAACAACTTTAAAGATTTAAGAAAGTTAGATTTGCTAAGGAATGTACAATGAATGCAATTTAAATGCACTTGGAAGAAAAGTTCTTTAAACTCAAATTCTCTCAATGATATAATTATCTTCATTGCCGACCCCAACTGGTTTGGGACTAAGGTTTGTTGTTGATATAAATATCTTCATTAAGTGTAAAAAAGAGAAATAAAGTTTACATATACATATATATATAGGCAAGCTTTGAACACAATTGATATAAAAGTAGCCATTATTTTAGATTATAGTAACAATCGGCCAAAGTTGATTAGAAGTCTAATTAATTTGGAAAATTCAACATAGTAATTAGAATTTAAAAGTTCATCTTTAAACATGTTTAAATGACTAAGTGGAATGTGATTATATAAAATGATAGTGTAGTATACTTACAATTCTTGCAGAAATTATTTAGAAAATATTTTGAGAAATAAATCTCATATATTGCTTGCTGCATTATACATCCATTCATATTGGTCCGGAAAACATAAGAGTGTACAGTTGTAGTGTGAACACATATTTTATTCTTGGGACAGCTATTTTGGTTTTTGATGATTGGCCTTGTTACTTTTTCTGTTTCAGCATTTGTCTGGATTGGGTCTTTGATGTGCTCTTAGCCCTTGTAACGCTATGGGCTCCTTTTGTTCTTCTAGAGCATGCTCAATTTTAAAACTGAAGCTTCTTTTTACAAGAATCTTGAAGTTACTGAATGAGCTATTTCTTTGTACTTTTGCAAAAGTTTTCAAGATTTCTCTTTTCTTCAATTTGCACATGACTTGAATCTTCATGCACATCTTTTTGAGTACTGAAACATGTCTTCTATAGGTGTATTTATACTCATGATAAAGACCTACAAAGATTAATTCAAATTAATGATCTAATTTAAGCAACTACTCAAGTTTAAAATAATGAGATTTGATAATAAACATGACTTATTTTATTTACATTCTAATAATACTAATTAAGCATGTCTTAAACTATTTGATGTATGTATATAAGAACACTAAAGAATAGCTTATTATTGTGGTATTTACTTTTTTCTGCTTCCCTTGAGGCAGCAAATGATATTTGAGAAGATGAGGGAAATTAAATGGCATTATATTTGTATAAAGGGCAGGCCCATAAAGTCACCTAAAAAGGGTTTCCATGTTGCTACTTTTTGAGAGATCATGGGAAACTTGTTACTTCTCATCTCTTCCAATTATGAGACCAATCTATGTATTTTCATGGAAGGAATATGCCTTCTCTCTCTCTCTCTCTTTCTCTGTTTCTGGGCTACATATATATGGAGTGGAGAGCTTCAAGAAGTGGAGAGTGGAGAGACAGAGAGAGCTAGCTGTACGTATAGAAGATCATGAAGTTCAGATCATATGATCATGCTGGTGGTTCAGTTGCTGGGGAGAGTGGTGCATATAGTGAAGGTATTGGCGTGCCTCAATCTAAATACATGGTTAAATGATATGTATTAGCCAAGTACTTTGATTGAGCCGCGTCAATATCTCCTTTAATTTTCACCTCTCTCCTTTCCTTCCTATTCACAATTTCTTGGTAAATAATCACTTTGCTCTATTTCTCCTTAACCGTTCTTGATGATAAATCTTTTAATAGAGATGCTGCTCCTTAGAGGTACAAGAAGCGTAAATCTTAGAGCCTAGCTAGACCATGTTTCTCTTCAGGGATTTATTAGAGCCTGTCTTGATTCTTCATCATTTTCATGAATTATCAATTGCAGCAAGTTGTGAACAGGCATGATGTAGAGAGTAGGTAAGATGGCTTTATCAAGACGGCTTTATTAGTTTAATTAAATGAAAAACCGAAGATGAAACTATTTTTATTTTTCTGGCCATATGCTGAGCACGTAGAAAGATAATTAATGAATGATAATGATAGAGATTAGAGAAGGCATGCAAAGCAGCTTAGTTATGTGGATGAAGCAGAAGCCATAACTGGAACTTGGGTGGGGTCGAGTATGCATTAACTTAGGAACGGAGACTTCTGGGGTTGATTAAATTATCAATAGCCTCAAGTTGAAGTCGCTAGCAAGTAGCAGTATCCTTCTTCACTTGTGAATCAAAATGCTTCTCCAACCATTTTCAACTTGTGTTTCTTGATAGCTACTGAACGTACGACATTTTGTAGCCTAGCCACCACGTAAATATTACATTATCTATCTTTAATCTATAAACAAGATGAGAAGATT
>CAOGCB011253259.1:0-11923 GCA_948266635.1 Cnidoscolus chayamansa | reverse complement strand
ATTATATTGTTTTTTTCTCGACTAAGTGTTTTTTTATATATATATATATATATATATATATATATATATATATATATATATATATATATATATATATATATATATACCCATTGAACATGTATCTCAACGTATTAGTTAGTTTCCATGCACAGGTAAAAGATAATAGAGCGGTAGGAAATTCATCCATCGATCCAATGCAGCAGTAGCAACTCAGGAACACATCAACTGGTCTACCTAGAGCGTTGACACTATATGTATTTTATTAATTTTGGAATGTACATAGAGTTGTAATTAGTTAACTAATACATTAGTTGGTTTTGTGAATTAGATTGCTATAAAATATATTTTATATTGTGAATTTGCTTGAGTGATGATGCAATTATATATATTTTGGAACAAATTTAGATGTACAAGTTTGAGGACCCTTATATAGGTGAAACTTTTGCCGACTTTTAGTATAATTAAATTGACAGGTTATAAAAATAAAATATTCACAAGAAAAGAAATTTACATATATAAATAAGTATGTAAGTAAGGTAAACAATAGTAGTAAGCAATCCAGTAGTGCACTCTGCTCGGGACTTCATGGGTCCAAGTAGGGGGTGTTACAAATGAGGAGAATGAAATTTTAAAATAACCTATATAAAGTGGTTAAAAATATAATGTAAGTTTACCCGATAAAACTATAATGGGTAAAACAATCAATGAGAGATGTGTGCTTTGTACACAAAGGCAAAAGTGAAATTTCCTAAAATAGCTTAAAATATACATGAAAAGGGTTTAAATATACGAAAATAAATTTTAGTAGGTCAATCTATGAATAATGAAACAAATGTGCAAAATTGAAATGGAAAAGATGGAAGTAGGTTAATATAGAATTTTGAAAAGTTTAAAAGCAATTTTTATCCTAGCCATCCATATGTCTTAAAAGAGATATAAATGGGCATAAAAAGATGAGAATCTAGCCATTTTCACCCATTCCTTCATATGGTCGAATTTACATTCCACCATGTCTTCATTGATAATTCCTCAACAAGCTTACAAATCTTCCACTTCCATAAGGTTTTCAAGTGTTCAAGCATCCAAAACTCCTTTTCACTATTCCAACCAAGAGTATACAACATGAGGGAACAAAGAAAATTAGGTTTGGTATTATTTGATTTAGATTTTGGTGTAGGAACCAAAACAATATGTTGTTTTAGCATATGTCGCTATATATTGTTTGTTTTGATTGTGTTTTCTATTTTAATTGATTTGGCTCTATCCTAAATAGTTTATAATGTTGAATAACCTTAATATTAATGTTTAACTTGCTGGAACTTCGATTTAGATGATGCATTAGATAAACAAAGTTGATTAGAAGTGAACACATAATGAAATTGTGAATAAAAATTTAGATTTGATAAATTTCAAGTGACCGAACTTAGGTTGAGTTAATGACTGAATTTTATGATGTTTCTAATGAATAAAGTGATCTAAATAAGTGGCTGAAGTGGTTAAAGAAAAGTTAAAGTTGGCTAAACCTATGGTAGTCATGGTGTATGTTTGAATTAGTTTTTCTTAGAGGGTTGTTTTAAGTTTGTAAAATTAATTGACTTTTATTACATGTGTTTAAGTGTTATTCGCAAAGTTTTAATGTAAAAATAAAGTGTATAACATGAGTATCAAATCTGGTTAGCAAATAGAGTTAAGTTAAAAAAATGCAAATTGAAAATTAAGTGAAAGGAGGTGGACCTAATAGTGTTTGTGTAGAATTTTATAGTTATATGTATAATTCATGGTTCATTAGTGGTAAGAATTGCTGCCCTAGATGATAATTGTTGTCAAGTATTGTAAAAATAATTAACATTTCAATTAGTAAGGTTATATTGTTTTAAATTATTAAAATGTCGAATTTGTACGAATTGAAGAAATTTTGTATAACTTGTAAATTGTTTCTAACAATTGGTAACTCTGCATCCCAAAATTATAAAGGATGTTAAGAATGATATTTAATTATATATAAATATGAATTTTTTTTTGCATGAAATGGTTAAGGACTATCATGAAAGCAAAGTGTAATGGTAAACGCGAAATTTTGGCAAATTTCAAGTGCTTGTGTTGGTTTGGAAATTTGGCGCAAAATTTATATGCTTATTGCCCATTTTGTAATGGTAGGTTGGATTTGGGTTTTGAATGTTTAATATTCTATTTTGAATGTCAAAATATGCTAGAACTGTATATGAATAGAAATGGAAATGAAAATGCAAGAATCAATGAAATTATAAACATGCTTGCTTAAGATGCTTAAAGTCTCGTAATTTGATGTGCTTGCTTGACATATTTAATGACTTGTACATGTTTGAGATATTCAAGTTTGTAAAAGATTTATAACTATAGACAATTTTACATTGTTATCCTAATTCTCTAGCAAATACAACCCTTTTGATGAGAATTATACACGTACTTGTCAAAATGATGCATTTGGTACAAGTGTTGTATTTACATATCCAAACACCATAATGTATGTAATATTTAGAAGTTAACCAGTAAATGATAAATAAAAAGTATCAAAAATATTATAAACCCTAATATTTTTAGGTGTAATATAAGGTTAGTATAAGGATATGACATACTATATACAAATTAACAGTGTTGCCTACATATTCATATGGATTTTCGATGCTACAATGAGGTACCCATATGGAGTGGCCTATTGTGCCCTCCAACTATATATTATTGGCTTCGGCTCTATCGTTTTGACACTCTATGCCCTATATGCTATTGACTTATGCCTTACCGTTTTTTCTTGTCTAGTAATTGATCTTGTTGTACATATCTGTTGAAATGATATATTATGAATTGAAATGACATTACACAAAATAATATGCAATGACAACATATGAAAGGATATGATATGTATTGAAAAGACATTATAGTACGATGTGAAATGGAAGGAAATGACATAATACAAATCGATATTACAAAATACGATATGAGAACACCCCATGACAAGAAGTACTAGAAAGAGGAAAAGGACTATAATATCATTATATGCTTATATGAATATGTTTAACATGTTTATGATAATATAGTTTACATGAAAGACATGACTAATATGTGAAAAATAAATATGATATGAAATGAGTGATATGTTGTTGTTTGATACGAAATGACTTTGTATAATATAACATGAGACATATAATGATATTTGACATGAAATGTACATATTATGAGATGACATGAATGATATGGTGTTATATAACATGAAATGATTTTTGTGTGGTATATTATGATATCACATAGTACTACTTGACATTAAATATATATGTCATGAGATGATATGATAAAGTATGGTTATAAGATGACATGAGTTCATCATACGTCATAAAGGATGAATCATATAAGGAAGTTACAATTTTTTGGTAAGCTTTTATGATTATTTACACATACCATTTCATAGAGGTAAAAGATTTATTGTAACTGAATATGATATGATCTACAAGTTATAGAATAATATCTATGATATGATATAATATTTATACACTAAAAAACGATATGATATACACATGATATGAGACATAGTATAAGAAAAGATATATTTACGAAACGATATAATACACATATTATACTATAGTATACACCTGATATGTATGATAGACACAAAACAAGATATGATAGAATACATGTAGACTGATTTGGTAGGTACATGATAAATATGTAATATGATATGATAGATATACAAAATGACACTATAGACACATGATGACAAAGTGAATTATATTTGACTTAACTATGTATATGTGTTATAGAATACAACTAGTATGTTATAAAGCACACTACACATGATATGACATAATATAACATACATATATGACATGATACTCATATGATAGATTCATGATATGACACAATTAACATGATAAGAAATGATATACATCAAACATGATATATTCTCAATAAAAGTGGTGGACCAAATGATATGAAAAATAATTGTATGAGACAATATAATAAACTCTTAAAATAATTATAATCACGTATTTGAGAGATACAATAATAGACGTATAGTGTACCGTGATACATATATATGATATGAAACTAACACTTAGATTTAATATAAGGCATGATATTTTGATATGAAACTAAAACTTAAATTTAATATAAGACACAACATTTTGATATGGAACATGATATAAGTTATATTCATATGAAATGACAAAAATGGTTGTTAAAATGATTATTAGAATGATGGAAAAGAATATGAAATATATATGACACATAAGTACAAATTATAGTTTTAAAATATGAGTTGCACTATTTGTAAATATACATTTATTTATTTGTAGAATGATATAAATTTTGCTTAATAGTTATAAAGTTAGTATTATACATATTTATAAATGCATATTGTCTTTAATGTGTATTATATACCCACTGAGCATAAGCTCAACACATCATTTTTTACCATACGTAGGTTAAAGATATTGAAGAAATAAGAGAGTCATCCAAAGATCCACAACATTATCAGAAAATTATCAAAACTGATTCTTCTCTAGAGCTTTGACATTTTGCACTCTTTGTAATTTTGATATGTACATAAAATTTGTAAATGATATATAATAAAAAGTTTGGTAGATAAGTATGTGATGGTATACATATACATACAATTATTTATAATACGGATAAAGAAATACGTTAAATGACCCTTAGAAAGTAAAAAATCATATAGGATCTCCATGAGTTAAGGAAGGAAAAATTAGTGCACGAATAGACATATTAAGATACAACCTCACATAGTATTAATACACAACAACATAATAGCCGAGAATGTGCCCTACTCAGGTCACTATATGTAGTAGAGGTACTATAATATATAGGTATTATATATGTGGTGATAAATTTAGGTGTTCAGTAGCTCTTAAATAGAGAAAACTTCTCATGATTTTTTTTATTGTAAATTAACTAAAAAATAATTTTATATAGCAATTAAATTTAAGAAAAAAACCAAAAATTAACATAATTTGATCGAAACTTGTCTAAAATTTTAAATATATTTCATAATGATTTAAAAAATAATAATAAATTCCATTTAATGGTAATTGATTATAACTTATGGAAATTGTTGTGTTAGCTATGAGCATTTATTTGAATTACTTTAAATGCTTAATATTAATAAATAATAACCAAAACTTATTACAATTTATTTTAAATATTTTTGTACTTTAATTAATATATTTAGAAAATAAGTTTGCTTCAACAATAAAGAAAAAAAAATCTCTGATTTCATTGCCTCATTAAAGTAAACTCGATGGAAAGAAAAAAGAGATGTATTTTTTTTCGTTTAGAAAAAATTTATATATATATATATATATATATATATATATATATATATATATATATATTTTAAATGATAATTAGACTTAAACTTGATATTGGGGTAATTTACATGTGGGGTGATTCAACTTATTATTTATTTTCAAATTTATCACTCAATTTTAATTTCTTTCTTAAAATTCACTCAACTTTAATTTATATTTCAAAAAACTCATTGTTAATAGATTATGTCTAAATTTCCGTTAAAATTTGATAATTTTTATCTGAGATCACTCAACTTATCACTTATTCTTAAATTTATCACTCAATTTCAATTTTTTTAAAAATCCACTTAACTTTAATTTATACCTAAAAAACACACTATGAATGGTCATTGCCGTTATAATCTGTCAAAACCTCCGTTTGTTATATATGTTGTTGTTGGTTAATTTTCATCCGCATTCACCGAATTTTAGTAGATAATTTATTGAAATCACTGAAGTTTAAATCTTATTACAAAAGTCATCAATTTTTTTATTACAAATGGTTATTTCCATCACAATCCATCAAAACGTTCATTTTGTTGTATATGTGGCGTTCACAAATCTATGTAGATAATTTTTTTGTTATTCTACATATCCAACAAAACATAAGTTGTGATATATACACATAAGTGTCTCATTTCGATCTATTCCGGGAACATTATTTTATGAAGTTTTTTTACTTAAAAAATTTATGAATATTTTGTTGTTACTTCAACAGTTCTATGTAACTATTAGATAGAAAAAATATATTTTTAAAGTAGTCAGGTACAGGAAGAAGAGTAGGTAAGGTATAACAAATAAAAATTTTAATGGAACGTGATGACAAAGACCGTTTGTAATAAAAAAATAAAAAAAAATGACTTTTGGGATGCAATTTGAAATTTAATGACCGGAGTGAAATATTAAAGTTTAATGACCACCGGTGTATAAATTTTTTTTTTGGTATTTTTAGTGTCGATTAAACTTTAAATTTTTTAATTTTAAAAATAATTTATTATGAATGTATATTTTTTTTGAAAAAATGTAATTTTTAAATATTATTAATAAAAATAAAAATAAAATTAAAATTGGAAATCGGTCAGTACGGAAAACAATTTAAATATGAATGAGTGGATTGATAAATGATAATAGGCTGCTCTGAAAATATGAAGGTCTGCATGTTTTAATTGTTTCCTTTCTCACAGCTAAGCAAACCATTATCTGTTAACATAACAGCTATTTGTCAACCACAGTACTGCATAAATCTACTTTTATAAAAATATCTTCATAAAAAAATTTCACTTTTTTTAAATAAATAAATAAATATTTTTATAAAACATCTTTATAAAAAAAGTAATTAAATTGCATTATTTTCTAATATTATATTTTTTAGATTTTCCATTCCCTATATAAAAAAGGTCACAAACACAGCCAATACCCCATAGAAAAATACGCAATTGAGCTATCTCCATATGGCTCACCACCACCTCCAAGCCCTTGATGACCAAAATGGCCTAAAACAATCACAAGTAGTTGTGGTTATGGTACCTCTACCAGCACAAGGCCACATCAACCAGCTCCTTCAACTCTCCAGGCTCATACTTTCTTACAACATTCCTGTCCACTTCGTCGGCACCGCCACCCACAACCGCCAGGCTAAGGTACGCGTTAATGGGTGGGATGTACCTGCACTCCCTAGTATCCATTTCCATGACTTTGAAGTCCCACCTTTTGCTTGCCCTCCTCCTAACCCAAATGCTAAGATCAAGTTCCCTTCTCATTTGATACCTTCTATCCGTCATGCTTCTTCTCATCTTCGAGAGCCTGTGTCTTTGCTTTTGCGTTCCCTTTCGAGCCAAGCAAGAAAAGTTATTGTCTTCCATGATTCTATAATGGCGTCTGTGGTTCAAGAAGTTTCAGTAATCTCCAACGCTCAGTCCTACAATTTCCATAGCGTATCTGCTTTTACCATGTTCTTGTTTTATTGGGAAAGAATGGGGAGACGTAATATTAATATTCGAGAAAATGTGGCTATCCCAGAAGAAATTCCAACTCTTGAAGGATGCTTCCCCGACGAGTTCTTGGATTTGATTGCTTCTGAATATCAGTATCGCAAGTTTGATTCAGGGTCTGTGTACAACACATGCAGATTGATAGAAGGTGCTTTCATGGACTGTCTCGAGATACAACAGAAAGAGACAACGGAGGAAAGTACCAAGAAGAAGGTTTGGGCTTTAGGGCCTTTTAATCCAGTAACGATGCCTACAGAAAGAAAAGGCTCAAATGCAAAACATGTTTGCTTGGAATGGCTGGATAAACAACCAAGAAACTCAGTGATATACGTGTCTTTTGGGACTACAACAGCCATGAACAATGAACAAATCAAGCAGCTAGCAATTGGGTTGAAGGAAAGCAACCAAAAGTTCATATGGGTACTGAGAGATGCTGATAAAGGAGATGTTTTCAATGGAGAAAAAAGAGGAGCTGAGCTCCCAAAAGGGTATGAGAATTCAGTGGATGGAATGGGATTGGTACTGAGAGATTGGGCACCGCAGCTGGAGATTTTAGCCCACCCAGCAACAGGAGGTTTTATGAGCCACTGTGGATGGAATTCTTGCATGGAAAGCATAACCATGGGAGTTCCAATTGCAGCTTGGCCAATGCATTCAGATCAACCAAGAAATGCTGTACTAATAACAGAGTTGCTTAAGATTGGTGTTACTGTTAAGGAATGGGCACGCAGAGATGAGATTGTCACAGCAAAGATGGTTGAGAGCTCTGTAAAGAAGCTAATGGCTTCAGATGAAGGAGATGGAATAAGAAAGAGAGCAGCAGAACTTGGCGAGTCTATAAGGCAATCAATGGTTGAAGGTGGAGCTTCTCGCTTGGAGATAGATTCTTTCATTGCTCATATATCATCATCTGATTAAGCTAAAATTCAATATTTAACTTTTTTTTTTCTCAATTTTTTTAAATTTGTTGTTTATTTTAGCATTCTCTTTTTAATAATATGATGACTCTTAGGATGAAAATTGCATAAAAGCCATTAATTGCTGAATCATAATAATAAAATCATAATTGACTTATATATATATATAAACTCTTTTCTATTTTAGCATTCTTTATTTATTTATTCATGAGATCAATTTGTACAAGATGAAGACTTCAGCTCACCTTGGCACTAATGAGTTGTCGTTATGTTGCTGTTCTTAGTAAACTATGTTTGTCAAAAATGCAGGATTTTTTTTTTCATCATTTGCATTTAATATGATCAATCCCTTCCTTGTGGTCACTCAGAGAAACTGCGACACATGGTACCAAGGTGAGGCTATGCATTATGAAGTTTCTTTTTCCCTTAAAGAAAAGCTCAAAATTGATGATCTCATATATTGGAAGATCAATCTATCTTCAAGCAATCAACAACTTGATTCAAATAAAGAATTATCAAAGACAATATAAGTACGCTTCCGTTCTTATTTAATTTCTCGATGATTTGACATGATTGATTTATGGCTTAATTTAGAGATTTTAATTCATCAAGTGGTATTAGAGCCTAAATCATATTGAATTATTGAGAATCGATAATAGATTTTATGATAAATAAAATTATAATTTATTATGTTAATTCTTATATTTTCCTTTTGAAATCTTTGGTTTTTGTTGAATTTAATACAGACTCTATTTATTATGGCTTTGAAAATTATAATTAAAAAAAATTGTGATATGGAATCACGGTACTGTGGTCATGGCCACTTTCTTCTTTTCAATACTGTGCTATCGCCAATTTAGAACTTTTTTTTTTCTTCCGGGTACTGGGTACTGTAGCCACATTTTTTTAATTATTATTATTATTATTATTATTATTGTGATATTCAGATTTAATCACAATTAAATTTAATATATTAAAATTGAGTTTAAATTTTGGTATTTTCACATCTTAAATTGTCTGATATTTTAAAATAAATTGGTTGAAGCAATATATTACCAAAGTGACCTCCATTGTGTAGATTAATTTATTTGAAAATATTAAATTTGTATATTTGCAATTTATGCGAATAACAATCGACCCAAAGGAAGGTTACTATTTGGCCAAATATCAAATATACCTACAGTAATAAATTTGTGATAATTCTTAGGTATTTCATGTGGATAATAAATCGGTCCAAAGAAAGGTTTATTATTTGACAAGACTAATTGTCAATATTTGATTACTGCGTTGAGATACTAATTACAGTTAATATTTTTTATCCAAAGATAAAAATTATTAATGTTATGTCCGGTATCTTGTTTACTATTTTTTAAACTCAATAATAATATTTTATTATAATGTGGATTATGAGCATATTTGTTATTATTTATTAGTTACTCTGAGCAATTTAGGGATTTTAAGTTTTATAATCCCACTACCAGATCTATTTTTGAGACTGGAATTGCAATATTTTTTGAGGATATTGAGTTTGGGGGGAGAAATAAGGTTAAAAACATTGTCTTTAAGGAGTGTCCAGGTTCCCAAACCTGTCACTATTTTAGAAGCAATTTCGGATCCAATACAAGACAATGTTGAAGAACTTCCCCATTAGAATGAAGAAGTTGTTCTTCCTCAAGTTCAAACTCAACAACCTCAAAAACTTGTGCCTTTAAGGAGGTCCACTAGGGAAAGAAGAAGTGCTATTCCAGATGATTATATAGTATTTCTTCAGGAGCATAAGGATACTGAAAGCATGTTGGATGATGACCCAATCACCTTTCTTCATGCCATGGAAGATTCCAACTCACATAAATGGGTTTTGGCAATAAATGAGGAATAAAAGTCCATACAAGACAATTAAGTTTGGAATCTTGTCCCATTACCTGAAGGAAAGAAGCTCATTGGTTGCAAATTGATATTTGAGACCAAAAAGGATTTTAAAGGTAATGTGGAAAGGTATAAGACACGTCTTGTAGTTAAGGGCTTTACTCAGTCAAGATTTTTATGAGATATTTTCAAAGAACAAATGACTACATGCTCAAATATAAAAGGTCATATCATTTGGAGATCATTGGGTATTTTGATTTTGACTTTGTTGGATCCACATCATGCTACATTTATCTTTTGGCTGGAGGTGCTATTTCATGAAAGAGTGCAAAACAAAGTCTTATAGCCACCTCCACCATGGAAGCAGAATATGTAGCATGTTATGGGGCATCCAATCATGGACTATGGTTGAGGAATTTTATCACTGGATTGCAGATTATGGGTGGTATTGAAAAGCCATTAAAGTTATACTATGATAATAACTCAGCTGTGTTATTCTCCAATAACAGTAGAAGCTCTTCTCGATAGAAACATATTGAGATAAAGTTTCTAGCTGTAAGGGAGAGAGTACAAAGTGGACAAATATTCATAGAGCATATTGGAATAAACTCCATGATTGCGGATCCACTTACTAAAGGAGTGATACCGAAAGTATTTCATGAGCATATTGCTAAAATGAGTATCACACTATTTAAGGATGTTTAGTTTCATTGAGAGTTTGTTTATGTATTTTTTCTAGTACTGGATGCTCTATTATGTATGGATATATTCATGTTATAATTCAGTTTCTGCAGAAAAATAAAGTATTCAGTTTTCAATACACTCTGTATGAACGTATATAAACATATATATAATATGTTTGATCTCAATAAAGGAGGACCAGTTGGAAACAGGCATGAAAAGATTACATTGCATGAAGTTTCCATGCTACACTCCTATAATTGATCTATGTCATTTAAAAATATTGATGTATGTGATTGATGGTGGATTGAGTCATACTGAATGTGATGACTGTTCTTTCAATTCTTCATTGATATGATCAATGGACGAAATTGTTCAGGGTATCTTGTGTGTGACTGTAATTTTGAGCTCATAAAGATATACACATTTTTCAAGTAACATATGTTAGCCCAAGTGGGAGATTGTTAGAATTTATTTTCTAATAAATTACTAAGTGTGGGATAACATATGTAAATATTAAATGTGTATGCAGTCATATTAAATAGTCAAATTAATATTGTGATCAAATTAGAATTATTGACTATTGAGATGCTAATTTAATAATAGAATTAAAAGTGTAGATGTCAATTTGACATCAAATTCTATTTTGTTAAAGGGCCAAAATAGACATTTGTGAATCTTTATAAAAGGCTATGGTCCCCGGTATAAAGATATAGGTCAAGAGTTTCTTTTTCCCTTAAAGAGAAATCCAAAATTGACGATCTCATATACTGGAAGATCAAGCAATCTTCAAGCAATCAACAACTTAATTCAAACAAAGAATTATCAAAGCCAATACAAGTACGCTTCCGTTCTTATTTAATTTCTCGATGATTTGATATGATTGATCCATGGCTTAATTTAGGATTTCAATCCATCAATATAAGCTATTCAATTATTTATTTCTATCATTTATAAATTTGAAAAATTCTTTATTTATAATCTATTCTTTCATTTCAATTAGGGTTATGTATATATACTAAAAGTTCAATTAATTCCAGAAATTTTATTTTTATAAGTTTTTAGGTAAATTTTCAATATCACCTAATTTTATTCCACATATTTAAATATTTTATGTAAAAAATTTTATCCA
>CAOGCB011253189.1:0-10101 GCA_948266635.1 Cnidoscolus chayamansa | reverse complement strand
CTGATTCGATAGGTTGCTCACACAAGTGGCTTCAAATGAATTCTCACAGTTAACAAGCCCATTTGAGCACCGCGGCCCACCTTCAGCATTCACTTCATTGCTGTTCCTCTTACTGGACTCGCACTCAAAAACGCTCTCTTTTTCTTTTAGTTTCTTCATAAGCAAGTCCTTTCGCACATCCCCGTTCCTTACTAACTGATTCTTTAAGAACGTCAAGTGTATCCAGCAGAGGAGATTCATACACATAGCTAGAATACCAATTTCTGATATGAGGTGGCTCTGACAGAAGAAACAGAACATGATTTATTAACAACTTAAAATACATCATCACAAACAGTCGCTAAACTTTCACAATATTAGAAGACTCGGGCCTAACCGGAAAGCAGTGACAGTGAGAGGGGAGAATCTGTTGTCTGAAAAAGAAAGAGACCTTGTTAGACATGAAACACCTTTAGCATTCAATTGCGCTATTAATTGCAGAACATTTTTAGATGGGGGAAGAATAAAATTACAGGTATCAACAAAAAGAGAAGAAGAAATAAATGGCATTAAAAATATATAAAACACAATAATTAAGGTGAAAATTCTTAACTACAACAAAGTCTATAATTAGTTTATACACACAACTAATTAAAATTCAGAAAATATATTTTGTAATAGACACCAGTGAGTTCTGTGATAATACTAGTTATAAGAGAAACTAAAATTATTTTAATGATGTATTAATTGTTAATTGAGTGGATATTATTGTAATGTTGGCAAGGAAATGCTAGTTTTCATTGAATTGTAACTTTAAATATGGGCTATCAAAAATCAACATTATGCTATTAGAAAGAAAGTGCTAGTTTGAGCTAAACATGACCACCAAAAGAAAAAGCAGCAAGGAAAAAAGAAAAAAATGTGCAAGCAGAATACCATAATCGAAGGCCGGTGTTGTTTATCACCAGTGTCGCAGTTTCTTCTAGATTTGCCCAAATGTCCGTTCTTTCATCTGCTTCTCTCTCCAGCAGCAGAAAACCCATCTTCTTCACAATCACTTTCTTTGAACTCGTAAGTGTCCAGAACGAATGATTCATACCTGTAACTAGAAAACCTGTTTCTGATGTCGGGAGGCTCTGCGACAAAACAAAATTTCATATTTTTCATAAGAATCTTCTAATTCAACAATTTCAACTTGCTGAAAGCAATCCTGAGAAATGAAACAGATATGCATTTTTATGATGATAATTTATACAGACCTGAATGAAGCGGAAGCGAGTGAGACGAATACCTACAAATGGAAGCATCGATGAATGGTTAAAAAGATTGGTTTACGCGGGTGGAAAACTCGCTTTCCTTATTTCCTAGGGAATCAAACGGAAACTGAAATGGGAAAACCGGAAATTACATGAAGGACAAATACTTGCATCAGAATCATAGGTGTTTTCCATCAAATCTCTCTGTGATGAATAAGAGCGTACATGTTTGTTTCTCAGATGCAGTTGGAAATTAAGAGTTCTACTTAGATTTTTCAAAATATAGCAGCAAAATTGAGCGCCGGATGAGAATAAGTTTCATATATATATATATATATATATATAAAATTGCTTTGTTTAAATATAGTGAAGCCGGAAAGGAAAATTAAATTATTTTAGTTGAAATTCAATTTTATTATAAATAACTATAAAAAAATTATTTCTTTAAATAATAAATTACACTAAACTATAATCTTATCCAAAAATATTTCAATCATATGGTAGTATAACTTAATTTTTATTTAAATAAATTAATATTTTACTCAAAATAACCAAAGATTCATTAAATTTAGTTTAAATCATTTTCTTAAATTAATACATATAAGTAAATTCTACGTCAAATTGAATTAATATAATATTTAATAAAATCAACTTACAAATGGTAATGTGAGGTTTAATTTCCTTTATCATTCTCTATTTATTTTGTATTTATATTATAAAAATATACACTTCTCTTCTCATTAGTGAAAAATGATTTCCATCTAAAGACTATATATATGCTCTTTTCTGAACAATATGTATTCATTAGATCTCATCCTATTGGCTAATCCCTACGCAGACGCACACAAAGTAAGATGTACTCGCACGTACAATAACATTCTTCACTAGGGTTTTTAAGATTAGGTCGGGACTGATTTCTATTCCTCTGCCGCATTGGCTTGGGTTTTCGTCTCTCTTAAGAAAATTCTCTCCCATTTTCCCCATCGTTTGTCTTCATTTTTCTTACCTCCCAAACGTACCTTACCCAATTCGCCTACAAAAGTATTCTATCAATCTTAGATCGGTTCATCACTTATGGGTTTAAACAAGTACTAGAGGGGTCGTGGATGCTGTTTTAACTTGACACAAGTTAAGAAGGGTTCTGTCTTCTGTTTATTTATCCAACTATCGAAAGAAATGGCAACCGTGAACCCCTTTGATCTCCTCGGGGACGATGACAATGACGACCCCACTCAGCTCATCGTGGCTGCTCAGCTCAAGGTTGAGAAACCTAATAAGCCTTCGGGTGCTGCTCAGCCCCAAGTTCAAGCTCAGCCCGCCAAAAATGCCAAGCTTCCGACCAAGCCTCTTCCTCCAGCTCAGGCTGGTAAGCTTCGATTTGATTTTTTGTGCTCTTTATAATTTGGGCGTAAATTTAGTTTTGCCTTTCATCTTATAGTGTTGGAGTGCTATGCACAAAGAAAAATTCGGGATTTTATTTGTTTTTTGACATTTTGTGTTACTTCTTTTGCTTTTGGGTTTATATGTAGTGAATAAACTGCCTATTAACTGTTTTGAAGCTCTAGCTGTTGGAATATTGATTCAAGTCGACTTTGGTTTATTTTATTTAGTGGTCTGTTTGGGTTGCTGAGAAAATTGGAAAAAAGAGAGAAGACAATTAATAATACTTGTTGTTTATATACGTTGCTTTTGATTTGAACGGTTGTGCTTTACTCTTATCATCACAGTAGTACTCTGATATAGAGAGATGGTTTTAGTTTACTTGGTGTTATGATATACAAAGGTGCACGAGTATTTTTCCATAGCAATGAGACAAGTATTCTCTTTATTTCACACGCTTTTGTCAAATTTTCATGCACTTGAATTAAGCATGCACTTTATGTCATATTTGTTTGCCACCATAAGTGTGTATTGGGTGTTAATTTTATATTCATATTGCATTGTATTTAGCAAGATTAACCCTAGAATGCAAGAAAATCAGCAGAGGCAAGGCAAAATAACATTAAACAAAAAGGATTAAAATAACTTTTAAGACACGTTTGAATATTGAACCATGTGTCCTGTGGTTTTTTCAGCTTCTGTAGCACCCTTTCGGTTACTGTACTAAATCACTATTTCTCTAAGAAATTTGCTGAAGATTAATGTTATATATGCGAACTTTCCAAACTAATGTGTCCATCCTTATGAATAATAGTGAGGGAAGGAAAGACTGAAGGTGGACGTGGTGCTGGCCGAGGTGGTGGACGTGGTGCTGGTCGTGGCCGTGGATTTAATCGAGATTCAAACAAGAATGAGGCTACCTTGGGCAGCAACAATGGATTTTCTGGAGGGTACAGACCATCTGAAGAGGTTGACACTGGGAAACCAGCTGAGAAGCGTGGGTATGGAGGCCCTCGTGGTGGTTTCCGTGGTGGTCGTGGTGGTGGTTTGAGCAATGGTGAAGCTGGAGAAGGTGAACGCCCTCGTAGGTTGTATGAACGCCGCAGTGGTACTGGTCGTGGGTTAGTATTTGTTGAAATAATTATCGTCATTCCACGTTGCATATCCTCTTTCATATGTTAGCTGGGAAAATGAAATTTCTTTGTTCTTTTAAAAGGAATGAGATCAAACGGGATGGAGCTGGTCGTGGTAATTGGGGAACTCCCACTGATGAAATTGCTCCGTGAGTAATTTATTCTGGCATTCTAAACAATTCCTGTAATCCTTATGTTGAACAGAGCTAATTTCTCTAGTGCAAGGAAAACTTATTGCGGTTCTCTTTTGAAGGGAAACTGAGGAACCTGTGGTTGAAAATGACAAGAACATTGGTTCTGAGAAGCAGCCAGGAGAGGAGGATGCTGCAGATGCCAACAAGGACAGTCCTGCAGATGAGCCTGAAGAGAAGGAACCTGAGGACAAGGTACAGTGTCTTTTCTTGGCCTTGCTTTGTTTTATTTCCTGAATTTTACCTATAATGTCATATGTCAAGAAATTCTGGAATTATTTCAGTTATTACTGTGATTTTCATGATGTACTTAGTACTATACCCGACTATATAGTTTACATAGTAAACTAAAGACAGATTGGTCAACACTAGATTATATTTATTCATTGCATGACTCAGTGATATTTATAGAAGTTGAATCGACTTTTTTTTTCTCTCTCCTAAGACGTGGCTCAAAATATGCAAATTTGTGGATGGATGAAGCTTTGGTTTCATGCTTAATTATGTCTTTCTGCTTATTCTAATTTTTTTATTGGCCGTAGGTTCTGTTGTGGTGAATATTGCAGCATGGAAGTGTTATTCTGAAGTTACCAATTGCGCTTTTCTTTTTTGAGTTTAAAATAGATGCTCACATGTGTTTTTATAACAAGCAAAGGATTTGAAGTTGATAATATCAAGCAAAATTATGACCCAAAAAAGAAAAAAAAAGAATGAAATGATTATTTAACATTACCTATTTATGAATGTGGAATCAGGTTCTGAGTTGACTAATGGATGTTAGGTTACTCTGATATGCAAGTTTTGATGTGTTGATAGAGGTTAACAAAATCTACATTTGAGTTGTATTACATTTATTTACTTTGTCTTGCTGTGGTTGGTGAACTCATTGATTAAAAGTTTCTGTCGACCTGGTGCATAATCATTCTGTATTTTATGCAATTGTGTTGTGACATTGGAAAGTTAAATAGAAGTTGTGTATTGATCGAAATCTGTGCTAAACTGCTAATATTTGTTATGGAACTAATTGTTTTTGTTTTATCTGAATATCTGATAGGAGATGACTTTGGAAGAGTATGAGAAAATTCGTGAAGAGAAGAGGAAAGCTATGCTTTCTACAAAGCCAGAGGAAAGAAAGGTTGATGTAGACAAAGAGTTTGGCTCCATGCTTCAACTTTCAAATAAGAAGGGAGGTGATGAGATCTTTATCAAACTGGTAGGAATAACATTTGATCCTTGAATGTTTCATGATACTGTTGTATAAGGTGTCAACAGACGTATTGACTTGCAATTACTTGGTTATAAGGGTTCTGAAAAGGACAAACGAAAGGATGCTGACAAAGAAGACAGAGCTAAAAAGGTTTGCATCTTTAAGCATTAACTTGTATCACTGTACTTTTTTTCAACATTGCCTGGATGTTGCGACTTCTTTTGTGCTCATCTGTTGTGAGTGGGTCTGTTTTTATCATGTGCACTGTTAGTACGAAGACATGATTTTTTTTTTGTCTGATCTTTAGTTTATTGTAATGGGTATGACAACAATTTATTGAGTTAAAAATTTTTTATGATGATCAACTGGGAGTTCTGATAGTTGCTCCATTTTTTTTTTTGCTTTTCCTTGTGCCACCCTTTATTGATTATTATGGGGGGGGGGATGTTTATCATTGCCATGACTGTGTCTTTTTGTTATGTGAAGGACAGGAGTGATTTAACAATGGCCATTCGTGATTTTTATTTGCAGTGGTCTGGTTCTTTTAGTGATTGGATTGTCTTTGTTCTGTACTCCTATGATAGTGGAAACATCATTGTTGATTATGTAATTGAGTACTGGAATTTCATTTTCAATAAAATTTATACCTCACCTTGATTAAATGCTAAATTAGTATTTGCTTTTAGTCTGTCAGCATAAATGAGTTCCTGAAACCTGCTGATGGAGAGAGATACTATAACTCTGGCCGTGGTCGAGGTCGTGGCCGTGGTCCAAGAGGATATGGTGGAGGCAACATGCGCGATGCAGCAGCTCCCTCAATTGCAGATCATGGTCAGTTCCCCACCTTGAGTGGCAAGTGAGACGGTAGATGCATCTTCCAATGTTGCAATGGTCTTTCAAAGTTAAATTTATTTGCAATGTGCTTGAGAGGAGTCAAAGGTCGTCAAATTCCCTGCATTAAAAAAAAAAAAACTCTTTTAAACATTTAGTCTTTTGGGTGTAAATTTTAGATATTCCTCCGTGGTCTCTGTGATTCCTTCTCTACTTTGTTTTGCATGCATACCTTTTTTTTTTGGTCTTAATTAAGTTAGGGAATATGGAGTCGTATTGTCATGGACTTGAGTAGTGGCATCAGTTTTGGTTTTCAGTAGGTGAGGAGCACCGTGTAGCCTTTTTTTTTTTTGCCTTCTGAATATCTCGTGTTTCTTAATAGTTAGTTTTCATTAATGCTTCAAGAGAATGAATGAGCTTCGGCATATTCACTTGTGTAGAATATGACTGATTGATTTGGGGCTGATGAAAGCCAGAATTCGATGGCCGTGAACGCAATTTGTGGTTTTAATTTAGATGGGCACTTCTTTTACCAGAAATTGCTTCTACCCTTTTTATCCACCGTAAAGAAAAGTGCTTCCATGGTTAGTGGGCGTTTATTCACTTTGTTTTTATTTAACAACTCATAATTTATTTCAATTCAATTTCAATATCAATATAATCCCTAAAGCAACGTATAGTTGAGCATGTGTTATCCTTCAAAATTATCAAATAAATAACAGTCCAACAAATATGTGAATTCCAGAAAAAAAGAAAAAAAAAAAAAGATGAACAGATGCGTATAGCTTCAAGTAACCCCTTTTATTTTTTGGAAGTTTACATTTATCATATTAAACAATAATAATAATTTCACATTTTTTAAAATTTCTTATATTAGTGTACCAATAAAGAGAGAATTAATATTGTAGTAATTAAATGAAATAAATGATAATTAAATTAAATTAAACTAAATAATATTTATTATAATTTAAATGATCTAATCAATTACTTTAAAATAGAAGCAAACACAGAGGATAATATCAATTTCTTTAAAATAGAAGCAAACACATATGGGAATAAAATGTGTAGGAAATGGGAAAAGTACAATTTTCTTGCCTTTTCTACTTGATGAACGATCTTCTGCAAATGAATGAAGTGTGGGTAAATGTTATTTTTTCCCTTTTTCCCTTTCATATTATCGCTGGGAAATGGGACTCCGCAGTTTCTCCAGCAAACGATGCCTGCTCTGCCTTCGTTCTTTCACTACTTTACCACCTACTGCTCGCCACAAATCATTTTTCTCCTCCTCCGCACTCCAAAACGCAGAAGACACACCAGTCAATACCTCCAAGTCCAAATCATCATCTACAAGTAAAACCCACTTGGTTTCATCCACTAACATATTCACCACACCCACCATTTTCAACAAATCTACACAACTTCATCGCCATAAATGCAATGATGTCATTTCATCCAACCAGATGATCTCTAGTTACATCAAGTCCGGTGATTTGGATTCTGCCCTCACTCTGTTTGATAACATGACTGTTAAAACGACAGTTTCTTGGAATTCAATTTTGGCTGGGTATTCCAAGAAGCGCGGGAAGTTCAACGAAGCCCGGGAACTGTTTGATAAAATTCCTGAGCCAGACACAATATCTTTTAACACCATGTTAGCCTGTTACGTACATGATTCTAACATGGATACAGCTCGAGCTTTTTTTGATGGGATACCCAATAAAGACACAGCCTCTTGGAATACAATGATTTCGGGTTTTGCCCATAGTGGGCAAATGGACAAAGCACGGGAATTATTTTCGATAATGCCAACCAAAAATGTTGTTACATGGAATGCCATGATCTCAGGGTACATAGCGTGTGACGATCTGGATTCAGCTGTAAAATTTTTTGAAATAGCACCAAGTAAGAGTGTGGTGGCTTGGACGTCGATGATCACTGGATACATGAAACTTGGAAGGATTGAATTAGCAGAGAGATTGTTTCTAGAAATGTCAACAGAGAATGTGGTCACATGGAATGCTATGATTGCAGGTTACATTGAGAATTCTAGAGCTGAGGATGGTGTGAAGCTTTTCAGAACAATGCTGGGGTGTGGCGTCAAGCCAAATCCATCAACCTTGAGTAGCCTTTTGTTAGGGTGCAGTGAGTTGTCTGCTTTACAGTTGGGAAGACAAGTTCATCAGCTAGTTTGTAAGTCTCCGTTGTCTAGTGATACGTGTGCAGGCACATCGTTGGTTAGCATGTATTGTAAATGTGGAGATTTGGAGGATGCAATGAAGTTGTTTCTCGAGATTCCAAGGAGAGACGTAGTCACTTGGAATGCCATGATTTCTGGTTATGCTCAACATGGAGCGGGTGAGAAAGCTCTTTCTTTGTTTAATGAGATGAAAAAGGCAGGAATTAGGCCAGACTGGATCACCTTTGTTGCAGTATTATTGGCTTGCAACCATGCAGGTTTTGTAGATCTTGGGGTTAAATACTTTAATTCTATGGTGAGTGATTATGGGGTTGAAACTAAGCCGGAGCACTACACATGCATGGTTGACCTTCTTGGTCGAGCTGGGAAGTTAGATGAAGCTGTTGATTTGATAAAAAAAATGCCTTTCAAACCTCATGTCGCTATATTTGGAACACTTTTGGGTGCTTGTAGGATACACAAGAACATAGAGATGGCTGAGTTTGCTGCCAAGAACTTGCTTGGTCTCGATCCAACAAGTGCAACTGGTTATGTTCAACTAGCAAATGTTTATGCATCTCAGAACAGATGGAACCATGTCGCCAGGGTTAGGCGTTTGATGAAAAGCAGCAGAGTAGTGAAGACTCCTGGGTACAGTTGGCTTGAAGTTAAGAATGTAGTTCACAAGTTCAGATCAGGCGATAGGATTCATCCAGAATTAGCTTTCATACACCAAAAACTGATCGATCTAGGGAAGAAAATGAAGTTAGCAGGATATGTGCCAGATCTTGAATATGCATTACACGATGTGGAGGAAGAACAGAAAGAGCAGCTTTTGCTGTGGCACAGTGAGAAGCTGGCAATTACTTATGGCCTTATCAAATTGCCATTGAGGACTCCAATACGGGTGTTCAAAAACTTGAGGGTGTGTGGGGATTGCCATCGTGCTATCAAGTACATATCAGCAATAGAAAGAAGAGAAATTATTGTCAGAGATAATGTAAGGTTTCATCATTTCAAAGATGGGTTTTGCTCTTGTGGTGATTACTGGTAGCAAATAGGATATCAGAACCAGCTTTGGCTTATTCTCGCATGTCTGAAAACGTAGATTGAACATCAATCGAGTTTGGCAGAGGGAAGACAAATACTTCCAGAATCAGGGGAAGTGATTTTGCATGCGTCAGGAGGAGAAAACTAAAAATTAGCCGTCATCGCTATCTGCAAAGAATGACGCCTATTTATATATATATATATATGAGACCAGTAGATTAGTTCATACTCCTGACAGGAAATATTGTGCTCATTACACAATCCTTTCAGAAGGATCGAATGAAAATAAATGGAAGGCTATGGATCCGAATGCTAATATACGGAGTGATATGCAGGTTTTTAAAACCAGATCTTTAAAGAGGTTCAGTTGGATCGATAACTGCTATTGCTCGTGATTTAATAGGTTACCCTCTAGGCAGGTCTTGCAGGAGATTGCCTTGCTACAACTAACCCTCTTTCTCTTGAATTTCTTACCCGTCGAGAGGAGATGGATTTACTCGCATGGCGATAGGAGACTGTCTCCTTACTATTAAGGCCATTCAAGGACCTTCGTTTTGGACCAAGGGGTTTGTTAATGATACAAGGAGCTTATCAGCAAGCTTCCAGTAAGTTCTCTATCACTTTAGTCATAAGATTTGTAACGCAGATGTCGATTTCCTTCGTGACAAGTCATAAGACTTTATTAGGCGAATATTTTCATAATAAATGAAACAATTTAATTAGTTTAATTATTTTACTAAATGCTTTATAATTTTTTTTTATATATTTTATATAAAATACATTTAGATTGATACACACACACACACACCAGGCCCCTGGTTCTTAAGTTCACTCCGAGCTTACAGTTCAAAATTTGACTGTTATTAAACAACACCCCCATATACGTAAAACTTCATTT